>JAKTYG010000199.1:0-20880 GCA_030564725.1 Chernovozyma sophiae-reginae
GAGCCAGACTCCACGTAGTGGCTCTCCGCGAGCAGCGGCCAGCGGAGCGTCTTAGACACCCCAACCTTAACCTTCTAGGGGAGCACGCGACCGCTCCGCTAGAGCCATTTCATGGAGACTCCTGCGGAGAGCTGCTCCCTACGGGAGACCAAAACTAGAGCGAAGTGAGCAGATGCCCCATGTAGTGACTGCCTGCAAGCACCAACTAGTGTAACAGACTAATGTAACAGACTGGTGTAACAGACTGGTGTAACAGAGTGTGCCCCAGCCCTGGTCCTCGATACATCTCGATCTCCATCTCCATCTCAGTCTCAGTCGCAGCCTCAACAGCTGCTCCATGATATTGATCACGTGATATGGAACTAACAAATTCGCTTGATGTGAGAATGCGAGATGAGGTGAAAAATCGACCGAAGCTGGTTCGTTTCTCTTCAACGCTTCACCACTCGAGGGTATATTGAAGGTTCAGTGAGTTTATAAATACACTGAATGGCTAAGAGAAAGACTGAGCCAGAGGCTAAAGCAGTGAAAAAGCCAACCCGAGCTCTACCTGAAGTACAATACACCCTTTGTGTTCCCTCGACGATCATTTCTTCTGCCAATGCCCGAAATCTTGAACAGATAACATCCATTGCTCATCAAATAGCAAGAACTGCCACCATCTATAGTGTTGGAGAGATAGTAATCTTGGATGTAGTTGATAAGGAAGATCGAAAAGTTCCCGGGGAGAAGGTGCCGATAATGTTAGGCACCACTGAAAAGGGAGGAAAGAAGATCAAGTTCAATTTTGATGATGATGAAATTGTTGGAGGAGGAGCATCTGGTGCAGTGCGAAATAATGGATCCGGTTTAGCTGGTGTCTCTGAGGATGTCACCGCGGGAGTCACTACGGGTGTCACTGCGGGTACCATTGACAACTTCCTTCCAAGTTCTGACTCTGAAACTGAGAGTTTCTCACGATCCAAACGCGATGATCAACACCTCCAGTACAACGAATCAGCATCGACACTCTTTGCCAGTCTTCTCCAATATTTCATTACTCCTCCATATCTTGTAAAGAGTGTATTGAATCAAGTACATCCCTCTAAATTCAAATATGCTTCCAAGATGCCCAAGGTCAGTACTCTACCATTCATGTCCAACAACGAAGTATATAAAGATTTCCGCGAGGGCCTAACAATTGCCAAGCACTCCCCTAAAATTAGCCGCAAAAACAAGAAAATAGCCCCTAGAAACAAGCTAACCACCACTAAATGGGTCAATATCGGCGCCGCGGAACCATTAGAATTGGCCCAAGAGGTCCCAGTTAATGTGAGAGTAACAGTGGATATCAAGAACAAAACAATAGTTTCTCCAATACAAGCGTATGGACTAATTGGAAGAAAATCTACTTTTGGATATTTTGTAAGAATAGCAAAGACATTCAGTTCGATATTTACTGAGAGTGCTGTTCCTGAAGGTTACAGTTCCAGTGTTTATGTGAATTGTGATGATTATTTTACCGGTAGTGGTGCGGTGGCGAAAGTGTCTATCCCGCTGCAAACTGAGAACTCAGTCGCCACCACTGACGCGAATCAGCCTACTAAGGGATCAGAATCTACTGATTCAAAGATTAATCAATTGCCTCGGTTTAACAGATCAAAGATACATGTAAAGGGAGGCAATGTGTTGTTGGTGCTAGGAAATTGGAAGGATCTCGAATACTCTTTTGCCAGCGAGAAGTTGGAGGGTGTCGATCTGGTTGGCCAAATGTTTGACGGCAGATTGCCAGTCCCTAATGGAGTCAGAGCTGAAGACGCGGCATTGATTGGATTGACTTTAGTCTACGAAGAGTAGGCACGGATGATAGAGTTGTAGAAGTTGTGATGTAGAATAGATATCGTTAATTAGCTAGCTAACCATGCTAAGGTAGATCCTACGAATTTAATCTCGGTAGCTCACCTCAAAAATGTACCTTTCTCGACCTAGCCAAGTGGATATTGTCTCTTAGAGTCCCGTATCTCTACCGCTCCGCTATGGCCATTTCATGGAGACTCCTACGAAGAACTGTTCCTTACTGGAAACCACAACCCGAGCGCAGCGAGCAAGACTCCACGTAGTGGCTCTCCGCGAGCAGCGGCCAGCGGAGCGTCGAGATAACCCTAAGGATTGACCTCCTATCGCTCACTTGTTGGCGGTGACTTAGATGTTAGAGGTTAACTCAATCGAGTTGGCTAGCTAAACAAATTGTTGCGTTTTGCACAATCTGCTATGTAAGAGTGTCCATTGATGGAAATGTCTGTCAGCTAATCCAGTAGTGGCGCTCGCTGAAGATAGTGAGCAAAACTGTCTCCATCGCGAGCTAGTGGTGAATTTTGGAGCGGTTCGCGCGAGAATCCCCCGCCAACAATTGGTCTGTCCATGAATTCTTCGGTCGTTGTTTCGTCGCAGCCCCTCCAATTGTTGAGAGCCTCCAGTCTGCCAGTCTCACTTGCAGAAGCGATCCAACAAAATTTTTCAACAGAAACGACCAGCAAACCATCAGCTACACCATTACAAGCTTCTACTAAATTTTTGAATACTATTATCTATTATTGTACTATAATACGAAAAATTATATATTAAATGTAATGACGGGACGGGAATCAAAGGGGAGATAAAAAAGATAAAAAGGTGAGTGACGGGGTGGGGGGATGAACTATCAAAACCATGCGGTGGGGTCAAAACAGTCCAAACAATTCAGTAACCTTGCGGGATTCGGTTACCAAATAGATTGTAATGAAGACAAATTGCAACCAAAATTCACTTGCGGTAATGAATTTTGACTCAACATTTGCTTCACTATGTAAAAAGTAATCCTTAAGCGCACGCTTAGGAAGACTTTTCGTGTTGAGTGGAGACTCTTTGCATGGAGACCAAGAAATCTTCGAGAGATCTTTGATCCTTCTCTGGGTGACTCTTTCTACCGTTACAGAAGTTGTCAAATGCTTCTGAAGCGGCTAATAAGTAGAAAGTACCACCTAAGACACAGAAGACACCAAAGGAGAAAATCCAGGTTCTGACAACGGTTACAATGTCAGTCCAGTTTTGAGACCACCATCCGAATAAGGTGAAACAGGTGGCAATGATATCAACAATCAAAACAGCACCAGATAATTGCCATGAAGGAATAGATGACCAGAAAGGACCTTGAGCTCTGGTGATGAAAATCAACCAGTTTTCAGTTAAAGAAATTTGCAAGAATAAGATACCGTCTAAACCACCGAAGTTTTGGATAATACCACCTCTTGGTAAGAACATGGTAGTTAAGGTAATCCAAGTACCAATGGCTAAAATGATTCCTAAAATAATAGACATACCCCATAATCTTGGAGTGTTCCATTTAACTGGAGCTGGATCATAAGGAGCGTTATCATAAGCAATGGCTAAAGTAGCAACATCGGCGAAAATAGCAATGAAAACAATCAAATTGATATCCAAAGATTGATTTAAGATAGCAATCCAAAGACCAAGGAAGATTTCTAAATGAATAGACAAAGCAATACGGTAAACAACATAAGCATACATTCTGTGGAAAATTTGTCTTGAAGTCTTAATGGCATCAATAATAGCAGAAAGACCAGGAGCCAAGAAAACAATATCAGCAGCAGAACGGGCAGCATCGGTAGCACCTTCGACGGCAATACCAGTATCAGCCTTCTTCAAAGATGGAGCATCGTTAACACCATCACCAGTCATGGCAACCAAGTAACCTCTAGATTGTAAGATTTCAACGGCATTATATTTATGTTGAGGGAAAACTTCAGCGAAACCATCGGCATTTTCAACGAAATCAGCAATTTCAGAACCAGCCATGTCACCACCACCGGAAAGACCTAATCTGTCAGCATCATAAATGTTAGTACCAAGACCCAATTGACGACAAGTTTCCTTAGCAATACCAACGGCATCACCAGTTAACATCTTGACTCTTAAACCTAAACGACGAGCTTCATTAACAGTGGCAGCAGTATCATCTCTTGGAGGATCCATACAAGGCATAATTCCTAAAATTTCCCAGTGACCTTCACCTCTCTTTCTGGCAACACCAAGAGAACGGAAACCTCTTGAGGCAAATTCAGCAACAGTGTTTTGATAGTTTTCATGGACATCTTCAGGAATTGGATGGTCATCTTCAACAGTCTTTAAGACGAATAATGGGGCACCCTTAACACAAATAATTCTTTCACCCTCTGGGGATTCAACAATGGCAGTAACTTTCTTTGAAACAGGATCGAAAGGTTGGAATTCAATAACCTTGTACTTAGTTAAAGCAGCTTTAGCTCTTGGGTAGTTAATTAAAGATTTTAAAAAGGCCTTATCGATAGCATCTAAACCCTTCTTCTTTCTGGAAGCAGCTAAACAAGCAGTCAACATCAAGTCATCAGGTTCAACACCTTCAACAGTATATGGTTCATGTAAAGATAACTTGTTCTTGGTTAAAGTACCGGTCTTATCAGAACATAAGATTTCGACACCAGCAAGAGATTCAATAGCAGATAATTTTTGGACAATGGCTTGTTTTTTAGCCAAGTAAGCAGCACCAACAGCCATAGTGGTGGTAACAACAGCTGGTAAACCAACTGGAACACCAACAATGGTGATAGCTAAAGTGTATCTCAAGATTGGAACGATTTTAACGGTACGGTAGAAACAAGCAACCCAGACAACTAAAAGAGTAACGATAACCAAAACCAATAAAATAGTACCAATACCATTTAAAACTTCAGTGAAATGACCTTGACCGGCACCAGCCTTGTTAACAAGAGCAGCAGCACGACCAACGAAAGTGTTATCACCAGTAGCGGTAACAATCATGAAAGCTTCACCAGTCTTAACGGTAGAAGAAGAGTAACAAGAATCAGCATGTCTTTTGTCACAGGCTAAAGATTCACCAGTAATAGCAGATTGATCAACTTGTAATAAACAATCTTCAGAAACAATACGTCCATCAGCTGGGATAACGGTACCGTCTTCCAATTGTAAAATATCACCAGGAACGATTTCATTAGCAGGAACTTCAACTAAAGAAGAGTTACGGATAACAAAGGCAGTGTTTGCTAAAGTTTTCTTTAATTCTTCAACAATAGAACCAGCTTGGTATTCTTGAATGAAACCAACGGAAGCATTCAAAAGTAAAAGAGCACAAATAACCCCGAAATCAACCCAATCTTCCAAACCTGCGGCCAAAATAGCAGCGGCTTCCATAACGAATTGAATTGGACCAACGAAGAACATAATGAACTTCAAAACCAAGTTTTCGGATTCTTCAGCCATTTGATTCAAACCATACTTCTTTCTTCTCTTGGTAACTTCATCAGAAGTTAAACCAGTAGCAGGACTAGTTTGTAATAATTCTTCAGGAACGGCGATGAACGAACCTTTTTCTTCTTCTTCATCTTCGTCATCATCAACAGCTCCCTGATTGGATTGCAAATCTAACACCAATTGATCAATGTCTTCTTCTTCATCATCAGAAGCAACTTTATCGACTTTCTCGGTCGTAGGTTCTGTAGCACTCATCCTTTGCTTGATTAAATGTGAAACAGAAACTGAGAAAGAAAACGCAAAAAAAAAGAATTTCAAGAAGCCTCAAAAATTGTAAAGGGGAATGGAGACTTTATAAACCAAATTTGGTCAAGGGGGGTGGGGAGGAGACGGCGGTTAATTCAATTTATTATCATATAAGCTTTTGGATATGCATAACAAGAAAGAAATAGCAAAACAGGATTTTAACCCGACTATTGTTGGCCAATGGAGATAACTGGATGCGGGAATTTGGAAGTTACAGGTGGGAGTTACTTATTTTGGAACGTTTGCGGCTGCGACTTTGCGGCTGGTGTCAACTGTATTAAGGTTATTGGCATCTAAAAGAGGAAAGAACTACACAAATGGTTTGTTTACCAAAATATGGCTGTAGGGCATAAAATGACAACAATCGGGAAATTTTTGTCGCAGAAGAGATTGCCGCAAAGGGAGGGAGTCTTTGATAATGGGAAAATGCAATTTTTGGCCGAATATGCCGTCCCGAAACCATGAAAGAATGAGGAAAGAATTGGGAAAGAATTGGAATTAGAAACGGGAATGGGAATGGGGGATGGAGATGGGGATGGCGGTTTCAGGAATGGATAGCAATTGAATTTTAATGGCTCACAAGCAAGAGGACTCTGTGGCCTCTGAACTTCAAGGACACTCTGTCGAGGTGGGATAACAGCGTTATTTTATTGACATGGGTAAATATTGTGGTCCTTATTTGGTTGGTGACGGTTCTACTGGAGGGGGTCTGTTATATTTTGTTGAGATTTACGAAGATGCTATGGGTGTTAGGTGTTATTATGGGGTCTCTTATTCTCTCCCTCTCTCCCTCTCTCTCTCTCTCTCCCTCTCGCCCTCTCGCTCTTTCCAGGAAAATGATGAGCAAACGACGGGCGAGAAAAAAAAAAACCTCAAGTTTCATTTGCTGCAGGAAGGGCTCAATCCTAGCGACCTATCCGCTAAGTTGAGTTAAATTCCCTCGCAGCTTTACTGATGTTCTCTCTCTACATTGTTGATTACGCTTGGTTTCCAATTTTCTAATTACTCTCATGTCTTTACAAATTCCATTTTGTCAGCATTTCAAAGCATTATAATCACTGCTAGTCGGTTTGGCCTATCTGTTTGTTTTTTTTTGGTATTCCCCCGAAATATTTGCCCTTTGTTTCCTTGTGTAGTCTCTTGGCCGGGAGCTCCTGATATCTCCTGGTTCTCCAGCACTACTGGCTGTCGTCGGGAGATTATTGTCCACCATCTACATTTTGGCGATAAGTACCTCTGGAACATTTTTCTACGGCGGAACCTAAAGGGATCGGGTAAAGATTTCTTTTTGTTGCTAAGACGTTTGTCCGTAGCGCATAAGAAAGTTCACCGCTAAATTCGTTGTAAGGCATCAGCCTCCGTATCATTTGTGCCAAAAATTTCCCTCAATCCAATTTCTGACATTGTTCCAGTTCCTGCTCAAGTTCCATTCTCTACTTGGAAGGCTCCCATCCGAAGCTTCCTTCTATTTTGCTGAACATGATAGCACCTTCCTTATCTGGTACTCTGTTCCTGTTTCGACCTAATTGGTCAAATGAAAATAAATAAAATTAATCGGTACGCTCACACTTTTTTTCTGGACGTTATATTATCGGAAATTTCGGCCAAATTAATCCTGATTAATACAGGCTTCTGGGTGAATTAGCCATTTATAGTTCGTCGATTACGCTTATGCAGTTCATGTAAATGTTTTCTTTCCGCATAGTTCAAATGCTTTCGTAGATTTTCCAAATTGTCAATAAATCAAAAAAAAATAAAAAATTGAATCCATATCAACCGATAATAATAACACTTTCCCTATTTGCACAATTCCAAAATTGATGTTTGACCTATATCAAAAACCATATATCTACTAGTAGCTTCTCAATTACCAGAACAAACTCACATTTCCTGTTGAAGTTTATTATCCACGTTGTTCGGCCAAGTAACTGAAATGGTCAATCAGTGCAGGTCTGGAAGAACTCTAAAACTGATTACGTAAGAACTGGGATGATAAAAAAAGAAATCAAACAAAAAAATTCACAGAACTCCAAGAAAATACGAATTGATTATTTGCGTAAATCAGGATGTTCAGACTCACCTTGCATATCAGGAATGGATGGTAGTGAGCTCTCGTTTACCTGAACCCTTCCACTTGTATTGTCGTAAAACGAGTTCATCTAAAAGCATGTAATTATAATTAGAAGTGAACCAAGACTGTTTGTCTCTCTTTGTAGGGTAAACTCCTCATTATTCTCTGATGATTGAGGATAGTCGTACTGTTTCTTCATTTACAAGAGAATTGGTTATCTATACCTTGTGACGTTGACTTGTTGTGCGCACTTTTTTTGAACTTTGGAAATGCAATGCAGTCAACGTAATAGTTCAATTGCATTATCAAATATCCATTTAGGAAAGGCTGCCCTCACCAACTTCTCATTCCTCTCGTTATCAGACGCTCTCACTCTCTCGTCCTCTGTCTCTTTTTCTTTTTCTTTTTCTATCTTCCTCGTCATCTGTTTCTGCCACTTATCCACTTTTCCTATTGCAACCTGTACAGTCTCGTAGCTGACCACGAACATCTCAATCTAATTATTTCCGACTTTTCAAGAGTTTTCCCTCCATCTTCTTGCTGAACTCACCTGCGCGCATTTTTTTTTTTTCTTTGTCTTGCGCTTTTTCTTGTGCATGAACCACAGATTCAAACAAAGTTTGACAGATTCATCAGCCGCTGAGGAAAACTGAATCCGCTTTTGACAAGATGCAACTTTCCAATCTGGCGTCCTCTCCGACTTCTAATTTTGCTACACCTAAACCCTCCGGATTTCACTACTCCCTTGGTATAGAACTACTCCACTTACAAAGCTCACAATTGTTTAAAAAAAAGTGGATTTAGTTTGTTTGCCACTTGGTTACATCTCCTCTCCAATACCTTTCCCACACTCTGTGTGGTGAGTCTCCCTTAAATTGCATAATTGTCGTTACATAACCATTACTCTTCATTTTCACTTGTAGCTGGACATTACTTCTCAACTAAACTTTTCATTGCACGCAAGTGAACCACCTCCTAATTCAGGATTGAATTGCTTTTTTTTTTCCCTACATTTCTCAGCCCTCCTGCCAAAAACCCCTCGGATTGCCCGAACTTGCATTTCATTAGTGTAACCGACGTTGAGACACATTGCGGCTACCTTTGTAGTCGAAATATCTCGGAATCCGACACATCAGGCACTTCATCGGCCGAGCTAACTCTACTAATGTATCGGTGTTAGGATGGTACATCGAAGTTTCAATTGGTGCCAAATATGATTAACCGATAGATTCTGATTTAATTTCCCTTTGAAAATCGTCTAAAATTTGGATTGCAGACGTTGGCTACCGTGCTGCAAGTGCGATTACGAAGCATGGTCGTTAGAAACTGTTGTTCTAATTCTCTTACTGGAGTATAAGAGGTAAGTGTCACGTGTTAGGTTTTAGACCTAATTAGATTGTTCACGTGATCAATTCTTTGCGATTGTTGCATCTCATGTCTCATATTCGCTATAGAAACCATTCTTGAACTGATAGTTTTTATGACTCAATGTTTTGTTATCGACTAACGCTTTGGTTCACCTGTTTGATTACGACTTCTACTTGAGAATTGTGCTTATTGCCGATTCAAACAACCTCCATTTCTCTGTATCTGTTTAACTATGGGTTATTGCCGACAACTATTGTTGAAGTCGGCACTGATCGGAAATCTGTTTGGGACACAAACAACAAAAACCTCTATTTTAAGGATTCTCCGGTAATAAAGATTAGCTTTGCGTTGAGCCTATCATATCTCAGTGATGTCATCATGAAATGCCGAACATCCCTCCACCATCCAACATTCTTCAATCTTAATTTGTTCAAGTCCAGTTTTGAAATTAGGAAATTGAGTACAAGTGCTGGGTGCTACTAGAATTGGGCATATTCATTGTCAATTTTTCGAAACTTTCCAGTTTTTTTCCAATTTGAAACGGTTTGCCAGCCTCTCTCGTTGAGCTGGCGGAATAGACAAAATTTTTCATTTTGATGTCCGCACTACCTTATATGCACACCATGCTGTTTATTTGTTTGTTTGTTTTGATCGATAAATGATTCTGGTCAGTTCATTTTCCAAATTTGGCTCAAATTTCCTGGGATGTATTGCTCGCAGACAGCATCTTGAGAGAAATTGGGGAGTGTTGTGCTGTTGCGGTTACTTCATTAAGCTGCTGAGCATAACTAATTTGTAAAATTGGCGATGATGAAAGAGGTGAGAAACACCCAAACACCCATACACTAGACTGCTGCCCACACATCCAAGTGTTGAGGCAACTTGGGACCCGAGCATCATTTACTTGATGCAACAAAAACATCATTAATCTTTTAACATTGCTTAATTCCTGCACTCACAGAGAATTGCACCGTATTATAATTGCATTAGGCTCAGGAAATAGCACTTTCTCACTTGATCAGGGGCTTTGAGCTTGTGCAACCCAAATGTAACTTCCGTGCACCGCGCTTAAATTGTCCATAACGTTTTGGGTGCAAACCGATGGAAGACATCAAGAACAATTAACTTCTCCATTATTCAGCCCTTTTAATAGCTTCTGTAATATTATAGCCTCTTTTACTATTTTATAATAGTTCCTTATTTTTGGTGAGCCTCTTTGTTCTTGTAAAATGTTTATATTTAGCAAAAGTAATACTTTATCCATTATTCATAGAAGAGGTGAAAAATTGTATATCTGAGCATCACCAGATTTCATGCACTCAATAATGTGCAATGGATTAATTAGCATTATTTATATTGTTGATTGAGACTGAGCTCATTATTTCAATTTGTTTGCTCCAAATTTACATTGAATTCAAGTGCACCTTCCACATCTATTCACTTCTGCCAGTTTTCGGTCCCAGGGTATGGAGTTTCAAATTATTTATCTTGTGGAAACACCCGCACACCCGCACACTCGCGCTCACACCGCACTAATAAAATGCTCCTGCTCCAAGACTCTGCACTCTTTGGTCTTCAACTTCTTGGCTTTAGTCTTGTCACAACTCTTTTCTTCCATCTCTTTCAGAGCCCATGTATAATTTAACGCTGTTCTAAGACACCAGCTTGTTCGACTCGTCTACAATGTCACTTTCTTTTTGAATATTTACTCGTGTAAGCTGCGCTATACCGTACAAACCTGTCTAACCTATACATTTACCCACCACATCAGAACTCATACAATCGAGTTCCCCCACCAAAAAAATACTCTTTTCAGATTAGCTAAGTCTTGGAGTTCCTCTCTTTATCTCCTTTCTCGCCTTGAACTTCCATTTCAACGGCCTGAATGTCTTGAAGACCAAGTAAATCGAACAACCAATGAACCTAAACACCGCCAATCCGGCAACAATCCACAATATGATCGTCAAGAAGATCTGGGCATTGATGTTCATCGTAGAAGTACCGTTTTTGTTTACGGACCCAGTAAAGGTGTCCAACCCGGCAGCATTGAGAACTATGGCCATAACAATCACATTTGATCCCAACCATATCAATACGGTTAAGGTTCTAATGAATGCATAATAGGCGTCATTCTTCTGCTTCTTATTATTGACCACAAGCTCAGGAGGAGGCAAGGTTCTTAAACTTTCTAATGTATCGTAGTACGATTCATTAACTTCATCTGTTATCCCGGGAGCTATCATCACCAATTCGTTCTTGTTACCCGTAGATTTGGCCGATCCCAAATCTTTCACCTGTTCCACTTGTTTGGTACCCCATGAGATGTCATGGATGTTAGCAAAGGCATAGATATTTAATACATTGATGTAGGTTGGAGATAACAACACGTATTGAGCAAACGAAGTTACCATAAAACTTGGCTCTCCGTACATGAACGCTCCAATGAAGTACAACGTATAAGTAGACAACACCGAAACAATCAAATCTCTGAATTTGGAGTTTGTGAAGATCATCAGCACCGTGAAATTATCCTTATTTTCCTTTAGAATCGACTGAACGGTATGGACAGCCAAGTAGATGGCCGAAAACATCAAATAGATCATCAACACTGCAAAAATACTCGCTATCAACGTGTAGAACTTCCGAGTACCCTTGGGGGTGTTACCAAACGCTAGAACAAACGTACACACCACACATCCGGCATAAAACCATAGAAATATCACCGCCAAGTACTTCCCAACATTGAAATTCATATCAGAAGCACCCAAGTTTTCGGTCAAGATCCTGAACACCAAGAAGAAACACGATAATGAGAACCACGACACAAGCAACGTCACAAGTTGATAGTAGAATTCCAATTGTAAGAACAACTTCCTAAATAACGAATGGTTGGATTTCCAAATTTTCGTCCAATGACAAAGAGCATACCCAGCGGCAAAGAAAGACCCATTCAACCATCTTCTTCTTTGTAACAAAAACTCATCGATCGTTTCAGGAACATCTGTCTCGGCCTTGGCTTCCTTAACGTATCTCAACACATAATTGTGGTGCTTTTTAGCCACCAATTCGAAACATAAGATTCTGTCTTCCGCCAAGTACATATTAGAGGTGAACAAGCCAGCCTCTTGATAATTCTTCTCCTTCAATTTCCTCTCATCATCGAGATCATCTTCAACGTATGCATCTTGATGCAAGAACTCACCTTTGAAATACTTCTCCAATGGACCTTCACCATCCAAATTCAATAATGCATCGTATCGATAGGCAGAGAAAGCTCCCGGTAACACGGTGATGAATCCAAACACCGATTCCATCGGCTTATCCAATATATTGGAGATCTTGTATTCAAAATTTTGGGCCGCAACCAAAGGATTGGCTAACAACTTGCTGCTCGGTCCAAGAGATACTCTCATCTCACCACAAGCTCCAGCCACATTCTCGTCTCTGAAAGTTCTCCAAAGATAATAAAAGGCATCCTTAGAAGGTTGGGTACCGCAATCCAATAACATCACCACATTGGGCCTTAATATGGGCGCAAACGATTGCAAACACCATCGATGACTGTTGATCTTCTTGGCATTTTTTTCTTTAAGACAGAACAAAAACTGCACTGGAGTGGAGTTGGTAGTCAAATGGACTCTATCGTTTACAGCCTCAATTCCAACTGTGGATGTATACTCATAGATATGGGCCTTGACACTCTTATCGTTGATCTTGGACTTGGCATATCCATCTTGGTAAATACCAAGTGCGACAAGCAATGCCTCTGCTCTCTTGTGGAGATTAGCTCTTCCATCGAGAACTATAGTGATAACGATCTTTTTCCACGAGTCTTCACCCCACATCGGATCAGCTCTACGAGATAAGTTTTTGATATTGGCAAATATCCCGATTAATGTTTTGGCAAGTAAGATCTCGTTCTCATTATACATTGTGACACATACCATGATCTCAGTTTGACGTGGAGGTGAATATAACGGTTGCCTTAAGCAGTAATTGAATCGAATGAAATTCGAAGGTCCACAAGTAGCAGCGGTGTATCTCATGAACGACATTTCTCTACCTCCCTCAGTAATAGATTTACCATAGGTATCCAATAATGCTTTCGGTACTGGAGCGTCTATGACATAATTTCCGTTGACCAACATCACTTTTTTGATCGTTTTGGTATAATTAAGTCGAGGTTTAAAGTCATCGGTGTCGTTATAGATGATGCTATCGTCGTCCTCATCTCCAAATCCGTTCATTTCCCGTGCCGATTTCTTCCTACTGAGATCTCCAGTACCCGACCTTCCTCTTGAGGTTCCATGACGTTTGATCGTGGTACCTCGACGGACGATCTCTTCTCCAGTGTCCAGGAAAAGCGAATCATCGTCACCGAAGGGGTCAAGCTCGTCATCATTCTCAGCATCTTCCAAGGGATTGATCATATAATCATCACCAGAGAACGTCAACACCTGCGAATAAGGACGCAATGGAGCTCCATGAGGACCACCAGGTCCATACTCCATGTCATAAGTATCCACTCTTTCCATCTCATAATGATTCGCGCCTCCATTACCTCCTCCATAATAATCTCCCTGGTACTTCGTTGGACTGTAAAGATACTCAGAGTCCGCTTCTTTAAACGCCACGCCTTTGGGACGTCTCGGTGGAGTCTTGGGAGTGCCAATCTCATTGGAAAACCGATCTGAAGATGGTGGAGGAGGTGCTCCAAAGTTGCTGTAAACTGAGCCTCGGGAACTGTACTGAGGAGGCTGTTGTCTTAGTACCGGTTGGCCGTAAGGAAGATAAGAAGGGGACGTAAACGATTGCAATGGGGTCCCATTGGTCGAGAACCGTTGCAGCTGAATATTTGCAGCTGAATTGCGTCTAGTGTTAGGGTCGTTGGAACCGATTTGACTTCCATTGAAGAGATTATTGGTGGAACTATGGACCGGGTTACTCGTTAAAGGAACATCATAAGAATCAAACAAATCGTCATCGTCGTCACTCATATTAGCAGACGGCATCTTACTCCATATAAAATCCCAAATCTAATCTTGACAACGCCAGTAACAACAACGGTGAATCAGAAGGAAGAAGAAGAAGAAGTAGAAGAAGAAGAAGAAATTCAATTCTCACTGATTCAGGGCAAGGCACCGGAGCCCAAAATAGAATTTTGATGCGCACAAAACCGAGAGATGAACAGGCGGTGTTAGCAAGGATGAAACACACAGATGTGGAATCAAGTCCTAGGGGGGGGGATTCTTGAGGGACTAGTCAAAATAATAAGTGCCGAGGTGGGGATGTAATAGAGGACCTGAGATGATGTTTAATCTGTGTTACTTGTTGGAGAAGGTGGCATCTATGTTACTTCTTCCTAAGCCCAAGAATATTGATGCTGCACGTTGATGCGATTCTGGCGCGAAAATAGGGTTTAGGCTTTGAATGTGGCTAAGTGGGCATGAAGAAGGGAACAGGCAGCGGTAGAGGTAGAGGTAGAGGTAGAGGTAGAGGTAGAGGTAGCATATATTGTAGATGTCGTAGAGATGGTAGCGATGGTAGAGGCTCTACTGATCGTACGTGCTATCGTTATTTATTGTACACACTAGGTACAGATGCCAAGGACAACCAAACAATTTGCATTGAAACCGATCTACCACATTTGGCTTTTCCTTGACCATGGTTATGCATCTAAATCGACTACCTCGCAATATTACTACTCTCTCACCCATATTCAGTTCCCGGTGGACCAACTAATCAACATCTGGATCAGATCACATCAAATCGATCTTCTGCTCGCTCCTCCTGCAACAAAATTTCCCTTTTCAGAAAATTTCTGTTTTTATATTTATGTAAAGTCCGAATTGGGAAAAAGGCACATAACACGCCGCACAGGATGTCCTTTCGGTACTTCTCTATGTTGCATCCATTCCTCGATGAGTTCTAAACTTGTTCCTGAATTGTGTATTTATCTTAAAGTTCCCACTCATTTTCAAGAGCAAATGGCACAACCGCCACCACCTATACCTTCCCAACAGGTTTTATGATATCCATGTCCACAACTGAAAAAGATAAGTCCACAATGCTTGTATCGTTTACTAACCACTTCCAATTGTCTATAATCAACGTGGATGATACTTCTTTGACGATCTTCCCATGCCAACCAATTATCTTCAGATATGTCTGATCCCCACATAATCTTCCCACATGATGTACAAGGCTTCTGTCTTATAGAATATCCTTTTAGGGCTTGTGTTCGGATTATCTTCATGCTCTTACTGATACCTGAATTCAACTGTCTTAGACATATCTTAAGCATTTCATTCTCGTACGAATACAGTACAAACACTTCCTGAAGTATTTCTTTCACATTCGAAACACTTGCAGTTACTTCATTTGATGAAGAAGATATCGTTCCCTTATTTCCTTCTTCTAAAAATTTATTGAAAATCGCCAATAATGACTTTTCTTTATGAGTGCTGCTCTTACTTGAGTTGACATTTCGGAAGCAAATTTGGAGAATCTTATTGAATCGTTGTGCTTGTTCAGAATCGGAGGAGCTATTGGCCTTGTAGACGCACAACTTTATCAATTGGAGCCACATTCTCTCATCAAGGTATAACTCTCCATCGAATGTAGCAACCTTAACCTTCTCGTCAGCTGCAAGGTTATCCTCTTCGTACTTGCAAACTTTCATGCAAAGATCAAATAATCGAGAGAGTCTTTCCTCGTCGTTATCTAGACTCTTCATGTAGACGACTAACTCATCTAGAGCCTCCTGATATCTCTTCTGAGCAATTTGAATGAACGCGAGACCCTCTATCTCATGATGTTCCTTAAGCAATTGAATTAATTTCTCAGCCCGATCATTCAGAATAGTAATTTCAATTTCATCCACAACCTTTTTGGTGATGTAATCAAGTAACTTTGTATTGGACGGATGTAAAGCTTTCGAAAGTTCACTCAGAACTTGCACTGATTCTGAATTTCCCGAACCATCCAACAGTTCCCTCTCTGGAGTTGAATTCAAGCTCAATTCCTCTTTCTTCTCCTCAGCAAGTAACTTGACATATCGATACACCAACACGAAATCCACCTTCTTGATGTTTACAGTCATCATCAATTGCTCGAGGTATCTCAAACAGAGATCTCTGTCGGTTACTTCTAGAGCCTGTAAATGTAACGACTTGTCATTCAATTCTATCTCAGACACCAACGCTTTGGTGTTGCATCCAATTAGCTTGTCAAAATTTGCTTTCACTACCTTCAACAACTCGGATCTCTCCACTGTAAGTCCTTTTGTCTTCTCAAAGCAGTCGTTTAACACCGTAGATGGACTATCGTAAACTCCATTCAGGCTAGTATAAGATCCTCCGCTAGATAATTTCTCAATCCAAGTACCTAATACTTTGGAAAACTTGCCCTCTGATCGGTAAATAACCATAAGAACATTATAGAACTTAACTCTTTCGAGCTTGTAGATAAATGAAGGGCTGATTTCGGGTTCATAGACAGATAGCAAACTTTGAAGCGCCAACTCTCGATCATTTAGTAACCTCTCTTGCACGTTCAGTAACAATAGTTTACCGATAGTATCTTCCAAAACCGACTCTGATAGTCTTATGAACTGGGAGTATTTGGGATAGTTTCTCCCAATGAAAATACCCAATTGGCACTTATCATTATCGTTGAATAAATATGAATAAGTATCAAATATGTCAATGAGTGCTTCAATAATGTACTGCCTGCTGATAGGTTTCACTTCATCATCATTTAGGGAAGAGTCCTCAAAGTACTCGTCCAAAGTTGAAACCATCTCGAAGGAATTAAACCGAAGTAACATCAAAAGATTTGGAAAGATCGTCTCTTCATCCACATTTTTGAATAGATGCTTGAAGATGGAGTCCTTGGCTATAGATTCCATCTCAGTCGATATGTATCGATCGGTCGGATATTGTCTTCCAGTTAGTATATACGACATGTACGTATAAACAGAATATAGGTCTGCTATGTGAATGTCCAGAGAGGGAGGCTCTCCTGTAATTGCATTTTCTTGGTTGAGTGAATCTTCATTAGAAGTAGCGGGCCATTCACCTGGCTCTCCACTTGTATTCGTACCATTTGCACCACTAGCAGCACCACTGGCAGCACCACTAGCAGCGCCACTAGCAGCAGCACCAGCTGCTCCACTGGACCACACCCTCTCACTTCTTCGGATGTCTTCAAAGAATTCCAATAAGGGAGTCTCGTAATCTCGAAGCAAGAAATTCCATATGTATATCAAAGCTTCTCTGAGATGATATTTCCGACACAACTGAGTGGTTAGATCAATGTCAAGCTCATGAATGTCTAAAACGCACAATATTTCCGTCAACAACTCTCCGTTGCAATCCTTAACATAAAACTCAACCAACTCCTTTAAAATAACCGGTGGTAGCGTTCCAATGGATCCATTCAAGAGGTAGCTCTCCAAAGTCTTAAAGAAACACCTATGATCATCAATTGCTTCGAAGACATTCTCTAAAACCTCATTCACCTGGACCGAGCCAAGATCTGAGAGAATATCCAAATATGTGACTAGAGAAGCTTCCAAATCGTTGGAATCTTTGATGAACAAGAACGGAATTGAGGAGTTCATGATCTCCAAGAGGTATGGCAAGACCAATTGCTGGCGTTTGCTGTCATCTAATGGCAATCCAACCAGAACAAGTAAACTACTTTCATCAGATGCATAGAATTGGGCAGCACTATTTAATGCTGTCATATGTTCACTATTTGATAGAAGTTGCATCAATGTATCCGCCCAATTGATAAGACTCCCTATCTGAATCTGTTCAGTCTTCATCAACATGAGTTTATCCTTGTAGACATGTACTTGCATCTTATCATCTGATACACCTTCATCTTTGCCAACTACTCTGAATGCTTTAGAATCGTAATAAAGGGTCCATATGGAATCGATGGTGAATACGCACAACATCCTCGATGATATCCATTTGACTGCCAAGATCGACTCTTCACATTTCCATCGACATGTCTTTCGAAGAGACAATCTGGGCAAAAACTTGTCCTTGTCCTTAAGTTCAGACAACACTTTAAGAAAATTCGGAGGCATGGTGTCGTTCTCAAGTTCGAGGGCAGTGAGGACATTATCCCAAGCATAAGCGAGCTTGGCGTTTTCGACCTTTCCATTGGATAAGGTCATGCACGGGTGCCAATGCAAGCCAGCGGACGTGAAAGGATGAGATGCATACTTCTGTGGAAGTGGAAGTGGCAGCGGCAGTGGCAGTGGCAATGGCAGCAGTAGCAGACGCTTCTGTTGTCGACGCTGTTGCTGCGGTCGCATGGTCTTGTAATGGGTAATTAGGTGAGTAGAATGTGAATTATTGAGAGACAACATCGATATTATGCTCAATGACTTATTAGTGATCACTGCCAACAATCCAATACTATCAGTGACTTGTTCTGAAGTCCCCAACGGCAAGATCTGGCAATCATATATAGGTTCTTCAATTTGGTGATCCTGACCAATTATGTTCTGTGACGTCACGTATCTCTTGAGCATCAGCTTAATTCCAAGATGATAGCAAACCAATCCCGACACATCAGACGAGTACAATTGATGATGATGGGTTCCAATGAATCCCACCTTGTTGACAGAAATGCCCTTTATGTGGCCCTGCTTGTCCTGGGCCCCACGAGACTCTTGTCGCAGTATAGCACGAATAATATGAGCAGCCTTGATCGAATGCAAATTTACTTTCACGGATCCAGGGTCAGCTGGTCTTGTAATGGTTGGTCCCACTTCTAGATTCCATAGAACAACGTCTCCGTTGGAGAATCCGGCCGCCAAATTAGCAGAATCCGATGAGAAGGCAATGCTCGTCACTACACAACTGGGAACAAGACCTTCCCGACCCTCGGAATCATTCTCTTGCTCTTCATCGTCAGATGACCTTTCAAGCAAGAATTGTACTTCCTGGCGATAATTAAACCCAAAAAGGTAATTCTTATCGGTAGCAACCACCATGTAAGCTCCAGAAAGCTCCATTATTAGCGGCACTCCGAACTTGGATTGGAACTCAGAGGAGCCAATCAATTTAGAGACTGTGTCGATTCGAGACCACTTGATTATACTTCTGTTCGGGTTTGGAGAGTTTCTAAGGCTAGAGGAACTACGAATAGAGCGATATGGAGAACTTAACAGATTGGCAGGTGTACCAGACATGCTACCAACTGTACCAGCTGAGCCAGCTAAGCCAGCTGATCCAAAATTTGACTGCAAAGATAAGCTAATCTTGGTCTGAGATCGATCATCAAATTTTTGTTTTCGAACTGAACCCGAGCCATCTCCATTAGATGAACTAAAGCTGACAGTTGGCGAAAGACTCATACCATCATTAAGCTCGTTCAAGATCTCAGTCATCACTTCAATTGGTGAATGGAAGCTAAGGAAGAGAACGACGCTCTATCGATGGCAGGACTTCGAGAGCATTCGAAAGCTCGTGGATAATATCGCGGAGTGCACATAACCCATCATATACCAATTGCTCAGAAGGTTCAGAATGAAGAGGGTAGGTGGAAGAGGACTACAGTGGAGAACGGTGCTCTTGAAGCCCTTGTAGAACGTACATGATATAGTCCCCCCCCTCCATAGAGACAAACAGAGTGGATTCACCCACAAGGTTTCTACTAAACAGTAAACTTGTTCAATGCAGGTTTACATGTATACGATCTATAGAACATTGGAGTCTAATTTGTCTCAGACAGATGTCAACGACAGACTCTCAATTGTGTAATAAATAGGGAAGAGCTGCAAAGACGAGGACTATAAAAGTGATCTCAATGCAAAGCTCTATGGGAAGCAGCGGGTGCTAACGCTGCAAAGGGTAGTAGTGCAGAAAAAAGCGTGGTTCTATTAGATGCAACAGAACGTTTAGCGATGGCAAAAATCACCCAAAATACAAACGAACCAAACATCAATTGAGCCGAATTAAGTAGCGGAAACAGTAAGTAACAGTATTGCTCAACTTCCTGTGCCAGTTCCATTTTCATTTTCTTTTTCCACATCATTTTGTAGAAACTCACTCCATCATTTTCACTCAATTTTCAGTTTCTTGCTACTTCCATAAAGTATATGGAGTGACACCACTTGATATAGACAAGTGAAAACCGTCGCTCCGACTGGCACCAACATCCATCGCAAAACGGTAGCACAAGTCTGCTCCGATTGGTCTCTAAAAATCCATTCCTTCTGTCTAATAAAGATTTGTTCTCGTCGTATGTCTCGTAATTTGTCGTTTAATCGGTTGACATTCAGAGCTAAAGTCTTAACTCTGGCCATACTTCTAGAATCAAGAAAAGAACCATCTCGTACTTCGAAATGTACAGAAACCCGAACGGCTTTGAATTTGGGATCGGCGTCATTGGTACCGATAGGGATCTCCTTTCCCAACCATTTCTTCCTATAGAAACTCTTGGGCACAAAACAAATCCGATGTTCACCTGATGCCAATGCACTGAAAGTGAATCTACCTGAAGCCAAAGCTCTTTGATGGACCACCTGATGATCTCCATCAAACACCTCTTCTACAAAGATAAGCATCCCAGTATTCTGCTTATCTCTAGGTGGGATATAAACGTCCGATTCAGGGTCCAAGATGTCCATTTTGTACATTCCTATGAGAAGAGTATCCTTGGTCAACTCTCGATAGAAACAAGTCTTGGAGCCCGCCGATGTGTAGTAATGGATCTGAGCGGAACATGGTTCGAGGAGAAACACCCATAGATGCAACAGAATCAACCAAGCATGTAGAGGGGCCATGTAAGGATATGAAACATAAACTGTAGTGGCGGAGGATTAA
>JAKTYG010000200.1:0-20712 GCA_030564725.1 Chernovozyma sophiae-reginae
TGTAGATAAATATTCCCCCGAGTACTTATCTATTGAACATCTATTAAAGTCCAACTTCAAATGACTAAAACATTTGAATTTAATCTAGTTTTTTTTTTCGTTTTCTTAATTTTCCAAAAATTTATTATACTCTGATGATTTGGTAGAGTATCAGTTCATTTTGGTGGAGTTCCTTGATGATGATGATTAAAAATCAACTCCAATAACCATTGCTAATAATGCCATTCTCACAAACAAACCATATCTCATTTGTCTAAAGTATGCAGCACGTTGGTCAAAGTCTACTTCTTCACGAATTTCATTAGTACGTGGTAATGGATGTAAAACACACATGTGTTGTTTAGCAAATGATAAAATTTTATTATCCACAATGTATGTATCCTTTAATCTTTGATACTGAGATTTATCAGAAAATCTTTCTTCTTGTACACGAGTACAGTATAATACATCGGATTTAGCAATTATATCTTCGGTTAATACCTCTGACTCAACCACTTGCAAGCCACTTTCAATAAGCATTTCAACAATATTTCTTGGTAATCTTAATTCCTTTGGTGAAACAAGTTGAACTCTAACTTGATAGAGACGTAACAAGTGACATAATGAATGAACTGGTCTACCATACTTCAAATCTCCCATAAATGTAACAGTAATTCCATTTACAGTTCCAAGTTCTTCTCTGATAGTGAAAAGATCAAGAAGTGCTTGAGTAGGATGTTCTTTGGATCCGTTACCTCCATTAATAATTGGAACTGGTGAATATTTGGCAGCAATATCAGCAGATTCTTCTGATGGATGTCTTAAAACAATAGCGTCAGAATAACAAGCTAATGTACGAATGGTATCTTGTAAAGTTTCACCTTTCTTAACTGAAGAATCATTGGCTGAAACTGCAACAACACGACCACCAAGACGTTGCATAGCAGCATCAAATGAAGAAGCAGTACGAGTTGAAGGTTCGTAGAACATAGTTGCTAATAAACGTCCCTTCAAGAGATCCAAAACTCCTTGTCTTTCAACAGCTAATCTCATTTCTTGTGCAACTGTGAATAAAGAATGCAAGTCAGAACGAGTGAAATTCTTAACTGATAAAACTGAATTACGTAAGAAGATGTTGTTATGACGAATGTAGTTGGTCAAAGCATTGGTTTCACTTAAGGATGAAGTTGGAGGTTCAGAAACTAAAGTTGAACCAAGTTTTTCAAATGCTGGTAATTCCCTATGAGCAAGTGAGGGACGACGGTTTTCATTAAATGATACTCTAGCCTTTCTTGGTAAACTTGGAGAACTAGGAACGATTTCAGTAGTAGAAGGACCAGAAATTGAACTGAAAACAGCACGAGATCTCACTTCATTCTTACCCTTAGCTTCATCGGTCAATATTTCACCGTCAAGAACTGCTGTTTCTCCAGCAAATGAAACCCTTTCAACTCCACCTTTAAGTTTTGGAGCGAAAGGTGAGCTAGAATCAAACTTAGTCCATAAATCTAAATCAACTTGAACAACAGCATCTTGCTTTGGAAGGTTAAAGATACGAGTTGGATTGATGTTAAACTTGGTAATGATGTCATCCAAAGTAAGACGATGTTCTCTAACTGCAGTTAACAATAATGGAACTGATTCTGCAATACCTAAACCAGCATTTAATTTCTTACCAAGGAACTTGGCTAAAAGATATGGAACAACACCAATAGAGAAACAATCAACATCCACCAAATTACTCCATAAAGCTTGTTGATCTTCTTCAGTAGGTAAGAAGGTACATTTAGGATATTCAGTTTGAGACACAAATAATGAATAAACTGAAACATCACATGTTACTTGAAGCTTTTTCTCTTTAGCCATTCTGATTAAATCTAAATCTTCTTTTGAAGATACATTGGTGATATGAATGGATCTGTTATGTAAAGATGCTAATAATAAAACAGAAGCTAAATCTGTAGTTCTTGCATCAGTTATGATTGGTTTATTTTCTGGCCATGATGCAAAATGGTTTGAAATGGAAGATACTTTGGAGTTAGCAAATTCATTGAATGGTAAATATAATGCACCAGCAGATTCTGATGCAGCTAAAACATCTTCAGAATTTTCTTCGGAAGCTCCAATAGAAAAAGTGAAGTCAGTGTAAGCAGAAGACGAAGCTGCTTCAATAGCATCGACTAATGATTCTCCATCAGTAATTGATGAATCAATGGTTTGAGGTAAGAAAGCATTAAATGTGAAACCTGCTGCTAAAGATGCTTTAGTTGTTTCTTCAAATGATTCCAAAGTTGGAACAAAAGATGTAATATTAACTAAACCTGGCAATTCAGCAGTAGTATGAGAAGTTTGAGAATCAACATCAGATACTTCAAATGAAATATTTCTAGCAATAGCTTCAACGAGTAATTTGGCACATTTCACATTAGTAACTAATGGAATAGAGAAATCCACAGCCATACGACGAGATTCATAACCTTTAGACATATATGAAGCTGGACGACGGAAACGATTTGCAGATGGTAAATTGACGTATAAATCAATTAAATTGTTAGCCAAATGTTGAGTTAAAGAATATTCAGATTTTTGGTCTTCGTCTTTGCTTAAGACTTCTAAATAATGAACGGGTATTCCATGTTCTTTAATGAAATCAGCAGTACCAGCAGTAGCAAAAATCTTATATCCAAGATCATTCAATTTACGAATTGAAGGTAAAAGCTCTTGCTTTTCTTTATAAGAACCAATTGAGAATAAAATGTTTTTCTTTGGCAAAACAAAACCAGTAGAAATTAAAGATTTCAAATATGCTTCATACTTATTTCTTCCAAAAGTTGCAACTTCACCAGTCGATGCCATTTCAACTCCTAAAATTGGATCTGCTCCTGCTAATCTTGAGAAAGAGAATTGAGGAACTTTAACAGCACAATAATTATCTGGTAATTTTTGACCCGGATAAGGAGTAAGTGGCATGTCCATAATAGCTTTGGTTGCCATTTCAATTAAATCAGTACCAACAACTTTAGAAATGAATGGGAAAGAACGAGATGCACGAACATTACATTCAATGACCTTGATATCATTATCTTTAGCAATAAATTGAATGTTGTATGGACCGGTAATGTCTAAAGCTTTACCAATCTTGGCAGTAGCTTCAACAATACGTCTAACTGTTTCTGGGTCAAGATCTTGAGGTGGTACAATTAAAGTAGCGTCACCTGAATGAACACCAGCATTTTCAACATGTTCAGAAACAACGTGCATGATCATTTTACCATCTCTAGCAACGGCATCCATTTCAATTTCTTTAGCATTTTCAATATATTTGGTGATAACCACAGGATAATCAGGAGAAACATCAACTGCTTGAGATAAATAACTTTCTAAATCATCAAGAGAATAAACAGTATTCATGGCGGCACCTGATAAAACATAAGAAGGACGTACAAGAACTGGGAAGCTAACTTTTTCAGCAAATTCTTCTGCTTCAGCAATCGAGGTCAATTCTTTCCAAGCTGGTTGATCAACACCAATTTTATCTAACATACGGGAGAATTTATATCTATTTTCAGCTGAATCAATCATTTCTGGTGAGGTACCTAAGATTTTCACATTTTGACGATGTAAAGTAAGGGCAATGTTATTTGAAGTTTGACCACCCATAGAAATAATAACCCCTGAAGATTGTTCCAAATCATAAATATCTAATACACGTTCCAAATTGATGGTTTCAAAGTACAATCTATCGGCTTCATCATAATCAGTAGAAACAGTTTCTGGATTATAATTAATCATAATCGTCTTGGTACCATTTTCACGTAAAGTACGAATAGCTCTCACAGCACACCAATCGAATTCAACTGATGACCCAATACGATAAACACCAGATCCAAGAACAATAACCCCATGGTCATCAAATGTAACATCACTGGAATCAGCATTGTAGGTGATATATAAATAATTGGTATAAGCTGGGAATTCTGCGGCAACGGTATCAATTTGTTTCACGAATGGAATGATTCCTGCTTCCTTTCTAACTCTTCTTATTGCAACTTCATTAGAATTTAAGAACTTAGCAATTTGACGATCTTCAAATCCTAATTGTTTTGCTTGACGCAAAACAGATAATGGCAATTTTTCCTTTGAACCAAAGGATGCAATTGTATTACCAAATTCAATCAAACTCAGTAATTTATTCAAGAACCATTTGTCAATATTAGTTAAACGCCAAATTTTATCAACAGAATAACCATCTGCAAGTGCATTTGCAATTGCAAATAGACGTTGATCTGAAGGAGTTTGTAATTCATCATCAATACTGATGAAAGATGCGGTATCAGTTTTACCAAATCCTAAGTTTTGATAGTCGGTTGATCTAATAGCCTTTTGTATAGCTTCTTCAAAAGTTCTACCAATTGACATTACTTCACCCACAGATTTCATTGAAGAAGACAATAAAGCAGAAACACGAGTGAATTTCTTTAAATCCCATCTTGGGATCTTGACAACAACGTAATCAAGAGAAGGTTCAAAACAAGCACAAGTAGAACGAGTAACAGAATTCTTAATTTCGTTCAATGGGATGTTTAAACCTAATTTGGCAGCAGTATAAGCCAATGGATAACCAGTTGCCTTAGATGCTAAAGCTGATGAACGAGATAAACGAGCATTGACTTCAATAATACAGTATTCTTTTGAAAATGGATTCAAAGCATATTGAATGTTACATTCACCAACAACTCCTAAATGACGAATAACATTAACTGCAGTAGTTCTTAACATGTTATAATCTTCATCTGATAAGGTTTGAGAAGGAGCAACAACAATAGAATCCCCAGTATGAATACCTAATGGATCGAAATTTTCCATATTACAAACAGTGATACAATTATCAAAAACATCTCTGACAACTTCATATTCAACTTCTTTCCAACCTTTCATTGATCTTTCAACTAAAACTTGAGGTGATGTAGCAAATGCTTTGGTACATAAGGCAACCAATTGTTCTTCATTGTCAGCAAAACCTGAACCAAGTCCACCCAATGCAAAAGCGGCTCTTACAATCAATGGATAACCGATTGCATTAGCTGCATCAACTGCTTCAGGAACATTGTTACAAGCTTCTGATCTAGCACACTTTTCACCAATTTGGGACATAGCCAGAGCAAATAATTCACGATCTTCAGTAGTAATAACTGTATCAATTGTAGTACCAAGAACTTTAACTCCTAAGGATTCAAATTCATCTTTCAATTTAATACCAACGTTTAATGCAGTTTGACCTCCAAAAGTACAATAGATCCCATCAGGACGTTCATATTTGATAACTTTACGAACAAAATCTGGAGTAACTGGCAAGAAATAAACTTTATCCGCTAAACCTTTTGAAGTTTGAATGGTGGCAATGTTTGGATTAATCAAAATGGTGTAAATACCTTCTTCTTTCAAAGCTTTAATTGCTTGAGATCCGGAATAATCGAATTCACCAGCTTGACCAATGGATAAACCACCAGATCCTAAAACTAAAACTTTCTTGGCTTCAACACGAGGATGAGCAGCTCTATTCTCTTCTATTTTACCACCTGGGAATTCAACACCCTTGCGAACTCCAGAAGCATTGAATTCTGAAACTGTCTTGATGAAAACATCAAACAAAAATTCAGTATCACGAGGACCAGGAGTAGATTCAGGGTGGAATTGAACTGAGAAAATTGGATTACTTTCATGATAAATACCTTCATTTGAACCATCGTTGGCATTTACAAATAATTCTTTCCAACCTGGAGCCAAAGTATTAGTATCAACAGCATAACCATGATTTTGAGAAGTGATATAACAACGTCCAGAAATGGTGGAGGTACATGGAATATTGTGACCACGATTACCAAATTTCAATTTCAAAGTTGAAGCACCAGAAGCTCTTGCAAGTAATTGATGTCCAAGACAAATACCAAAGACAGGAGTTTTGACTTCTTTTAACACTTTTTCTAAACGTTCCACTGTGGAAGTCATAACAGATGGATCACCAGGTCCATTGGAAATGAATAAACCATCGTATTCTTCTTTAGTATAATCATAATCCCATGGAACTACCAATAATTCAACCCCACGTCTAACAAAACAACGAATTTGATTATATTTCATACCAACATCCACTGCAACAATTCTAAGAGTCTTACCATTTTTCCCCTTCAATGGATTTGCTGGGGTATATAAAACTGGCTGTTTAGTAGAAACTTTAGCAACCAAATTTTTAACATTTGGATTGTCCCATTCAGGAATATCAAAATGGTTTCTCCAATTAATAGAATCAAGAGCATCTGGACCAGGTAAGTTTTGTAAAGCTAAACGACCTAAAGTTGAACCTTTTTCTCTTAATCTTTTGGTTAAAGAACGTGTATCAACCCCGTAAATGGCAGGAATTCCTTGTTCTTTCAACCATTGACCCAACGAAGATTTAGCAAGATAATGAGAATACTCCTCGGTATAATGAGCAACCACTAAACCAGCGATATGAATCTTGTTTGATTCAAAATAACGAGGCAATTCTGGAACATCTTCATCTTTTAATTCACGATCTGGAACACCGTAATTACCAACAAGAGGGTAAGTGATAACCAAAATCTGACCTTCATAAGAAGGATCAGTAAGAGATTCAGGATATCCAACCATACCAGTTTGAAATACAACTTCACCAGCTGCGGAAATATCAGCACCAAAGGAGTAACCTTGTAAAGCGATTCCATCATGGGTCTCTAAAGTCATCAACTTATCACCAGCAGATTCTATTGGTGGAGTAATAGGATTAGAGAACGACATCTTCGAATTTTTATTTTTTTATTTATTATTCTGATCTGTTTAACTTTCAACTAAATGGGAACTTTAAGAAAGAAGCTCAATAAAATGTATCAATCAAGATGGAGGAGGGAGGGGGGAGTAGGTAGTAGTAAAAGTTTAGCTTCTATACTTGATTTACTTGAACCGGAGAAAGAGATCAATATTGTTCAGGATGTCTAACAGTGGGGGACGAGGGTAGGCAACCAAAAAAAAATAAAATCCAATACTCTTAAAAGGAAACAAAGATTAATATAATTGTTTAGGTTGAAGATCTGAACTGTTAGTACGAACACTCATCGCGAAGTACGAGAAAAAAATCTGAAGGGCGTGAACTTTTGAAATGATTTATCCGATCGGACCACATATAAAGTAGAAAGACTGGGTACATTCAAAATTGAAAAAAAAAAGAAAGAGATCAAGAAGGAGAATTTCCCATGGTTGTGGTTGGGCAATGAAAATGGAGTCTACAGAATTGTGAAATGGATATTTATGAAAGTCTTAAATATCAAGAAATACCAAAAAAAGTGAAAATTTTTGACAAAAATTTGGCTATATCTGACAATTTATGACAATCATTAAATAGAACTTTTCACAACTAAAGGTTTAAACTCTTTCTCTCGCACAACATCAAAACACACATACTCTTTGTCTAAGTCTGGGGGGTTCGAAGACAGGAATGCTTGCAAGCGGTTGTACGAGAGAGAGGAGAGGAGAAGAGAGAAGAGAGAAAGAATAAGAAAACAACTGAAAAGTCAACTGAGTTCTCTTGGGTATATTTATACTGATGCGAGTGCCTAAAGATAAAAGGTTAGATGCAGAATCGTAAAAAAAATTTTAACGTTGGCCATCGGAAATGAAGTTTTACTATGAGTTGGTCAGGTGCTATCTCATCTCTTCACCTCGGGGAGGGACTACGTCAGCGACCTTACAGGAACCAGATTCAGAAAAAGGTTCAATTGGGTAATTAGGGCAAATTTTGGAAGGGCTCGAGATATAGATGGTGAAAAATTGGGAATCGGATGAGCTTGATGAGATGAATTGAAGAAGATGAAGTAAAGAAAACGATCTCGAGCCAATGAATTCATGAAAGTGAATACGTTGAAGAGTGTGTGAGAGAGAGAGTCAGCGATTTGATCTTGATCTGATGCTTCCTGCACAATTGACATTCATGTAATTGTTAAATTTCTGGATTGACTACGGTGAGTTGAAAAGGTGCGGAAATCGAGAGAGTCAATTAAACAATTGGATAAATCATCGCTTGAAGACAAGAGAAGACATGACAATTTGAAAATTGACAAAATGAATAATGTGTTTTTAACTTTTAAATGATGTAGAGATTCTGTTTTCTCTACTTTCAAAATTCTTAGGGCCTTAACTTTGTCATGCGTTCGTTCCTTCTTCTTCTGTCTCTCTCTATCTTCTCAATGGAAATACAATATTTGGGCAGAAATTTGCAATTTTTCAACCAAATTGAAAAATCAAATTTTCAATTGCAGTGCCAAATATTGTCAAATCGTCAAGAGAGCAATCAGGGTCCCAAGTTTTCAATTCGTACACTTTTGCTGCTCTGCTCTTACTGTTTTACCAACTTTCATTCTACTAACCACTCTTACTGTTCTAACTACTCTTACTGTATTTTCTTTCAAACAACTCTTGTTCAGATTCATTGGTTGCGGCTCCCTCTATTCTCATCAATAGCCCGTGCCCAAGCGAAATCTGTCACTAGCGGTCGCACAAAATTATCCTCCAGTCTCAAATGCTGGGCGCATCCTACGCATTAAGAAGTTCGATACATCTTTGTGTAACAAATATATTTTTTTGGCTCACTTGCCAATTCCAGAGTTTGACACCCAAACTGGTGTCAAATTAGTGGAACCGCTCAATTTTTGAGCTCTAGCCACGCAGGAAGGGTAAGACATTCTTCTAGGAACAAAAGAGGTATAGCTATCAGAAGCTGTATCAGTCAGCAGCCGTTAGTAACTATTATCCACTACTAGTATTTATCATTCATCAGTCATCAACTTTCAATCATTTTCACATCAATTATGGATAGTTACTGCTACCTATCGTAGTGTTCCCACCTTCGTCTGACTGCATCTTCCAATTTTTTTTTCTTCCGTGAGGCTTCTCCTTCAGACCAACAGGAATTACATAGGGCTACCCGCCAAATATTTTCTCCACATTGTGCCATATATAACTCATGGCTAATTACAGAAACATCAATTTTTCTAATTTTTTTTTCTCTTCTAACCAATTTAGAGCTCAACCTGTTTAGTCTTCGTCTGCTTAGTCCAGCACTTTCAGGTTTATTTAGTCGCCAGATTTCAAGGCAGTGGAACGAACCACTTGTTTCTTCAGTTCTTCAATTTGTTCTATATCTTACTATACACAGGAGCAATAATTGTTACGCAGAGAAAAAGAGAGCCTCAATAATTTTCGAGTGCTCATTCAATCAATTAATTGCCAATAGTAATACTCTGAAGATTAATAATTTGGAGGACCAAATTGAAACTTCCTTCTCCATTTAGAGAACTAGATGATTTTTCTTTTTTTGAATCAAGATTAACAATAATATTTGATAACAGAATTGGGATTTTTGTCGATTCTCTTGCCTGTTTTTTTTTTGCTTTATCTATTTGGTTGACTTCGTTTGATTAGATTTCAAAGTCATTCCTACCCGAACTCAAGATTTCAAATCGTCCAATTGCAGCTGGACAGAAGACTAAATTCAAAACTTACCGATTCGATGGACGAAATACGAATACAATGGGCTCGATATAGAGATTGGAAGCATAGAAGTGCTTTGGGTACCAGAATTAGAACCAAAATCCATCAAGTAAGTGAAGTGGTCTCACCTTATGTTTCAGTGGTTGTACCGAATTTTAGAGCCGCTCATTACGTTTACATATTTACTTGGGTATTCGTAGGAACTTTCTTAGTATTCCCGGTTCATAATCTCAAATATGTGGATGTTTTGTTTGCCACCAGTGGTGCATCTACTCAAGCTGGACTTAATACAGTAGACATCAATTTATTTTCCTTATACCAACAAATAATCCTCTACATTATTTGCACCATGACTACACCCATTTTCATTCATGGGTCGGTTCTATTTTTCCGTCTTTATGCCTTCGAAAGACATTTTGATGATATCAAACAAAGCTCCAAGTTAAACTTCAAAATGCGTCGTTCTGCAACGTTAGCCGCCAGAACAAGATCTTTCGATTCCACCTATATCAATACCGCAAACAATCAAGAGCTAGGAATGAATAACAATTCCGAGACCATTCAAAATACCGAGACGAATGTCTCAAAACTGGGACTTAGTCAAGGTTTATCTCAATATCAACTTAACTCTACAACAAGCAAAGACGATACTCCAATTAAGACAATGGATAATTCCGTTCCATCATCTTCATCGACTCCTGTTGATCAGGGATCAAATGTACATATCAGTGAACCAAGTGATTCTGAAGAAGAAACAAGAGTCTCTCCTGACACTAGAGCAGAATTGGAAGAACGTAACTCTAATAGATCTCCCACAAGAAAACGTAACAATGATGAAAGTGAAGGGATAAAATTTGGTGATTTACCTCATCCACGAAAACTCCGTGATAAAGAAGTTAACCCTTCAGACATGTACATGTCCATATCGATGCTACAAAATCGTCATAAAGCTAAAAATACTTCTGCTTCTCAGGCTGAAGAAAATGATGGACCAGTTTTGGTTATTCGTCCTCCTAATGAGATTGAAAATGATAGGAAACCGATCTATGTTAAAGGTCCTCTGCAATATTTTGGAGTCAGCCAGCTGTCATTGACCAAAAAATGGAGAAAAAGACGTAAGAAGAAGCATTGGTCCAAAATTAAGAATACTTTTGTTAGTGGAGGTCCTAAGCAGCGCAGGGCAAATTCTTCCGTATCAATTGGAGAAGGCGAGAATAATTCGGAGGATTCAGAGCGTACTGGAGATGAAGGAGATGAAGGAGATGAAGGAGAAAGAGAAGAACAAAATGATGAAAACGCTTTGACCACAGATGAAGATGTTAGCGAAAGCGTTATTTCAAGTGACGACGACGAAGAAAATGTCATCTCCAGCAGCAAGAATCATAAACTTGATATTACAGAACCGACAGAAGCAAAAAGATTATCACAAGAAAGTGAAATTGATGATTATGTTTCCACTAAGATGAAACATGGAACCATGAGTAAAGATGAAGATCCAGCTGAAAAATCGATTAAATTCAAATCTAATATAGACGATGGTCCACATAAGAAAAATGAAGGGCATGGAGAACATGTTCATATAGAAGAAGATATAGACCATAAACACCACGACCATCGTCATAGCCATGACTACTTTTCCTACAACACTGAGTCACGCGAACATATCGATCAACATGATCATAATTCAGACAGTACTTCTGATCTTGACCATAGACACATGTATGGAAATGGTATTGGACATGGAATTGGATATACTCCCCATATTCACATTGGCAGAGGTTTATCACAGTCATTCCTTTCAGAAAATGAACATGACAACGATAGCCAGGGGTCATTTGATAGTGAGAGATCTGGCTCTGAAGAAGAATCAGATACTGAATATGCTTCAAGAATACGAAACTTTAGCACTGCTGATAACTCAAGTATAGGGAGAGTGATGAGTGCAAATTATTTGTCGTGGATACCAACTCTTGGTCGTAATTCAACATTTGTTCACTTGACAGATGTGCAGAAACAAGAATTAGGTGGAGTAGAGTATCGTGCCGTCAAATTATTAATCAAGATTGTTGTCGCTTATTATATTGGATTCCACATATTAGCATTCACATTGTTTTTAATTTATATGAGAATTCGTCCCAATTATCGATCTCTTGTCAGAGACGATGGAGTTCTGCCTACGTGGTGGTCATTTTTCACAGCCCAGTCTGCTTTTAATGATTTAGGATTCACTTTAACACCCGATTCCATGATATCCTTTAATCAATCAGCTTACGTGTTGGTCATTACATCCTTTTTCGTTGTTATTGGGAATACTGGATTTCCAATTTTTCTTAGATTTTTGATTTGGATTTTGTTCATTTTTGCAAAACCTTTACTGTTGTTCAAAGAATCACTTGGATTTTTATTGGATCATCCACGTCGTTGTTTCACATTATTATTTCCATCAGGTCCAACTTGGTGGTTATTTTTTATCTTGGTAGTATTAAATGGGATAGATTTAATTTTATTTATCGTCCTTGATTTGAACAATTCATACTTGGAAAGTATCCCAATTGGATATAGAATTCTTAATGGACTTTTCCAAGCATTTAGTACTAGAACCGCAGGATTTTCATGTGTTGATATATCACAACTTCACCCATCAGTTCAAGTTGGTTATTTGATTATGATGTATATTTCAGTTTTACCATTGGCGATATCAATTCGTCGTACCAACGTTTATGAAGAGCAGTCATTGGGAGTATATTTGAGGGACGATGAAGCTGAAGCAAGCAATGAAAAATCACCCAAATCTTTTATTGGTGCTCATTTAAGAAATCAATTATCATTTGACATATGGTTTATCACATTGGGTTTGTTCATCATCTGTATTGCTGAGAGTTCTAAACTTCAAGATTATCCAGCAACTTTCACAATATTTAGAGTATTATTTGAAATCATAAGTGCATATGGTACCGTTGGTTTATCATTGGGATATTCAGGGATAAATGCATCATTTTCAGCAGAATTTACCACTCTTTCTAAATTGGTTATTATTGCCATGATGATTAGGGGCCGTCATAGAGGTTTACCATACTCATTAGATCGTGCTATAATGTTACCAGATGATAAGATGAAGAGAACCGATTTGATGCAAGAAAACCATGCCAGACGAACTGCCGGAGAAAACAAAAGTATTTATGACGAAATTCCATTGAAGAGGATGTTTACCAGACGTCCATCTTTAGTTCAAGGACTAGGGGAAAGAACTTTGAGTTTCTTACCCAGAAGAGGTAGTAGTGTGTTACCATCTTCAAGTACTAATCAAGGCCAGACTTAACAGTTGAGAAGAGAAATGGAATAAGTCAGCGTTGTATATATGTAATGCACATTTTGATGTAACCTTCTAGATGTATAAAATGTGATTTGCTAAGTAGAATAGACTTCCCCACCAGCCATACTGATAGTAATAGTTACTATATTTCGTTTTTGTGTAACCGCAGCCAAAAAGTATTGGTTTCCACATCTCATTCCTGCACAAACCATAAAATTTGTGATGTTTTCTCGCGAAGGCCTTGCAGATGAGAATCCATTTACTAGAAGAGAAGAGAAGAGTGAAATATATAGTTGAACTGGTTCATCTTAATTGCATATATACATCATGATAAGAAAACAAGCTCGTGAAAGAAGAGAATTTCTTTACCGAAAAGCACTTGAACTTCAAGAATCAAGTCAAACTCAAAAAAGACAACAGTTAAAGGCAGCGTTAGCTAGTGGTAAGCCTTTACCAAAAGATATTGCAGAAGATGAGCAACTCAGAAAAGATTTTATCTTTGACGAAAGTCAACAAGAAGCTATAGATGATGAATATCTGGCATTATCAGGGATATCAGAGCCAAAGATAGTAGTTACTACTTCAAGAGATCCATCCACAAGATTATCACAATTCACCAAAGAAATAAAATTATTATTTCCAAATTCGATACGATTAAATCGTGGGAATTATGTGATGCCAGAACTTGTTAAAGCATGTAAGCTGGCTTCAACTACAGATTTGGTTATAATTCATGAACATAGAGGGGTCCCAACATCATTAACTATTTCTCATTTACCTCATGGACCAACTGCATTTTTTACATTACACAATGTTGTCTTAAGACATGATATACCCGACGTTGGTAATCAGTCAGAATCATATCCTCATTTGATCTTTGAAAATTTTACTAGTACTTTAGGTAACCGAGTGGTTAGTATATTAAAACATTTATTTCCACCTGGAGTTAAGAAAGATTCTTCAAGAGTAATCACATTTAAGAATGATGGAGATTTTATTTCTGTAAGACAACATGTCTATGTTAAAACAAGAGATGGAGTTGAATTAGCAGAAATTGGACCAAGATTTGAAATGAAATTGTATGAATTGCGTCTTGGAACATTGGATAATAAAGATGCTGATGTTGAATGGCAAATCAGAAGATTTGTTAGAACTGCCAATAGGAAAGATTATTTAACCAATTAAGGCTCAGAAGATGTGTGTGTGTACGTGTATGTATGGCAAATAAAGAGGAACTGGCTGGATGAGCCTGTTAGTGAAATGTAACAAAAAATTTCGTAATTTTCTTTCATTAGGTTTTATCTTTTCTGTAACTGTTCCAATTTATGAATGTTCCGTTCCAACTAGTTGGTTGTACTGCCTTACAAATCTGTAACATAAACCATTCCATCTGAAATGGGAAACAAGTTTTCTGTGCATATTCCGTAATAAAGATCTTAGTGAGCATCCTTTCATTGATTTTGTTCTCATTGCTTTAGTTTCTAATATCAAACCTCTTTCATTCTCATTCAAAAACTACAGATTCAAATACATGAGAGCACCTTCTCAGGTTTATAGAAAACCATCCAAGAAATATCGATTTACATCCAAATATCAGGTTCTTGTGAGTAGTGCAAAACATCTGAGACCTAATCAAGCAAATTATACTCGACTAACCAAAAAAAAGGTAAAAAAACATTCACTCATTGCCACTAATCATAGTCTTTTCTGAAGTAATTCCTGTTTGAAATGGTTGCAACTCAGACGCACCCGGCTCTACATGTGCGCCCCATTTTAAACAAAGCAAGTTTCTCTCAACTCTCTCACACCGATTTAGCCAGCGTGGGGCACTAAAATGTGCCTTTTCTTTATAACTCACAGTAGCTCCAACACCGAGAAACTGCATACAGCCTTTATAGTTTCATGCTCCCGTTCTTGTCTCTACAGTTTCCGATGTGAAAGTACAATCAATTGTTACCAATAAACACCTTCTTCTTGCTAGGTAGTTAATTAATATTTTTGTTTGATAAATATGGAAGACTATAAAAAGAACGGCATAGTGACAGAGAGTATGTTCATCTTAACCAAATTCTTTTCCTTTTTCGCTTTCACTTTCTGTACCTTTCACTCCCCTTCTCTCTACTTCGTTGTCTAGATTCTATCGGATTCTTGTCAAATGACCTCTTATCGGTTAAACAGTTCCCTTGTTATAGATTACAATGATCTATTTTTCACTCTAAATACTAATAAATAGGTCTCAGTAAACGAGATAAGCGGCGTCAACAAATCAGTTCGAGATTAAATAAACTTGATATCACATTCAGCAATGATAAGGATAACTTTTATCGAACTCTGTTACACAACCTTCAATCAACATTAGCAACTCTTCAACAAGGTACAAATGAAGAATTTCTTACCAAAAAAGAAGATCTTGAAGAAACCAGAGACTATGAACTTACAAAATTACGACTTTGGGAAGAGTATCAAGTGAAAAGGATTGAAACCGAATATAAAGAAGACATTGAAAGGGCCAATCAGAACCATGAACGAATGATTAAATTAATAAAAGAAAAATTGTATGATAAACTAGAAAAACAAATCAAGCAATTGAAAGATGATAAGTTACTTTTAAACTTAGTCAATGCTAATTCATGGAAGGGAAATGGTAACAGTTCAACAGCAATGAGTTCATTAAATGCATCACTGTCTTCACTCCATGAACGAAGGTCATTAAGAAAAAGAGAAATTAATCTGAGATTTACTACTGAAGAAGTTGATGATTTATCTGATGGAGATATGGGAAGATTATCAAATGGAGGAGGAGCTAGTGGAGGATATTTTTCATCTACAGTTCATGCAGGAGGATATTCATCATCAACGAAAAGACGAAGACATTATGCTACCAGATATTCATCAAATGATGAATCATCAGGAGTTGCAAGTACAAGTGCTTCAAAAAATGGGAGTGGGAATCATAATGGATCTTTAAGTAGTGGTAATGATAGTAATCTCAGTGATAAAGATTATGATACTTTAAATCATATTATAATGGGGAATGAAGATGGTGGAGCATCACTAATTTTTCTTGAATCGAACCAAAATGGTAATAATAGTTCTAATAATGGTAGTCATAATAATCATCTGACCAATCTGAATAAGTCAAATAATAGAAGTTCTCATAAACAATTCACAGGACTTCTTGGATTGAAACCAGAAGAATTAAATGACGATTTAACATTATTAAGAAATGCCATAAAGAAGGATAAATAGCGTTTCATAGTATGCATAGAGAACATATATATTTGATACGAAAATGATGAGAGTATTTGAATTTGAAGATGGTTGACATGCGTAGACGGAAGTGAGAAGTGAGAAGTGAGAAGTGAGAATCAAAATATGAATCACGACAAAGGGAGTTTGCTCTTAGTAGATCAAGTGATTGAGGGTACAGAGGATCCGCCGATCGTTATAGTTTTCTTGTTTTCGATGTTTTGCTCATTGTGCACTTTAGATTCATTGCACGAAAATTTGGTAGCATGGCCATGTAGTAAGATTGAATGAAAGTTTCTCTGACTACCCTGCTACGCTAGCCATGGGCCAGTGAATACAACTGCACAAGAAGTGAACAAGGAGCGAACAAGAACTTAAAAATAAGAACTCATGAACTAGAACTTTCTCTCATTATCATTCCGTACAACTCCACCCATCTTCAACCTCTCATTCCTTCAGCTTCTCATTCCTACAATCTCTGATTCCTTCAACTTCTCATTCCTTCAGTCCTTCATTCCTTCTATGTCGCACCAGGTTCGCCAACCCAAATTCATTACCATTTTCTTCGTACGGCGTATTTTCGACGATATCTTTTACTCTTTAAATTAACCTTCTATACCCTTGACCGCGAACCATTCCCAATCAAAATCGATTATTTACAAAACATTGAGATTATATTATTTTCCAAATCAGTAACTTTTGAGGCTTTTCAGGTTAAAACAATCAGTTTTTTCGTATTACTTGATTCTGAAGATTTTATCAGTTTTCTGCTCGTCGAATTGTGCAAACTCAAATTCATCATCTCTGAAAGTTTTATCGGTTTCTCGCATACTTTAGTTACCCGTACATTCGATACAATATACCTTGAAATAAGAAGGCTCAGCAGTTGCGTGTGATTCTAAATAGAAGGCAGTTACAATAATTGAGTAACCAATTCAACTTAATTCACAACAAAAAGATGATAATACGAAACAGTAGAATTACTCAACTTTATGAAGGAATCAATTCTGCAATTCACAACATGTTGCAATATGTTCGGAATACTTTAAAACGTTATTCGAAAATTAAAGTGAAGATCTACGGCAAATTCTTGATCGATTTGTGGACCCTTCCTGTAACATTATTATTATTAATCTTGTTGGCGGTACATCTTAATGTTGTAAGATTAATTACATTCGATAGACACAACATTCCTCCTTTGAGTCATTCATCAATGAATTCAAAGATGGATAAACCATTTTTTCAAGGATGTCAAATCCCTGATACTGCAAAACCAAGAGCAAATGCTGCATTGGTGGTCCTTACCAGAAATTCAGAAGTTGATGATGTGATTAAATCAATGAATTCATTGGAACGTCATTTCAACCAATGGTTTAATTACCCTTGGGTTTTCTTAAATGATGAACCATTTAGTGAAGAATTCAAAACTAGTGTTTCTAAGTATACATCAGCAAAAGTTGAATTTGGAGAGATTCCTGAGAAAGAATGGAATTTCAGTGAAGATATTGACAAGGATGAATTTAATGAATATATAGAATCTCAAGGAGATCGTGGTATTTTGTATGGTAATTTAAAATCATATCATAAGATGTGTCGATTTTATTCTGGTTCATTTTTCAAACATGAATTGGTTAAGAAAAGGGATTGGTATTGGAGAGTAGAACCAAATGTTGAATTCTTTTGTGATATCACTTATGATCCATTTATTGAAATGGAAAAGGCTGGTAAGAAATATGGTTTTACCATAGTTATAACAGAATTATATTACACAGTTCCAGGATTATTTAAAGAAACTATCAAGTATATTAAAAATCAAAATCAAGATTTTAAATTGGGAAGTTTATGGAAATTATTTGTTAACTCATCAATTTTTGTCAAGGGTAAAAATTCCAAAGATTTTGATGGATTGGAAAATAAAAAGTATATAGTAAAGAAATTGGAATCGAATATTTTAATTCAAAAAGCTTTATCTACAAAGAAGAAGAAAGATAATTATGTTAAAGAGAAATTTGATATAATTCATCAATTGTTTAAAGATGTTGATAAGAAGCCAAACTTATATGAAGATAGAATATTTGGAGAAGAATATAATTTATGTCATTTTTGGTCCAATTTTGAGATTGCGAGAACTGATTTGTTTACTGATCCTATTTATGAAGGATATTTCAATCATTTAGAGAGAAGTGGAGGGTTTTATAAAGAACGATGGGGAGATGCACCGGTTCATTCTTTAGGACTTGCATTATTATTAAATTTAGAAGATGTACATTATTTTAGAGATATTGGTTATCAGCATTCAACAATATTACATTGTCCAAGGAACTCTGATAAACAACTTCCATACATTCAAAGTGAAAGTTATACCAAGAAGTTGACACCAAAACAAGAATCTTATTGGTTACACTTTGATACACCGAAGCTGGACTTTGGACCAGGATGTCGTTGTAGATGTCCAAAGACGGGAGAGAATGTTGAAAACGATGCAACTCGTTGTATTAAAAGATGGAAAGATATCACCAGAGATAATTATAGAGATAAGCCAGTGATTGATGTTGATCTTTTGGAAAACAGTATTCGGAAACAAGTAGAACAACTGTTAGATTCCGGAGCAGAATTTAAAGGAAGTGTTCTATTTAAGAATGAATAGAAGCGAAGGAAGGTATGAACTCATTTCATATAATATAATAGAGGTATCTTTAACCTTGTATCTTAATCTAACCATATTCGCTGAATTTTTTTTTTTGAGCTACGATTTTGAACTTTTGTTTTGCAGATTTTGGTTACGGAGGTGTCCAATATTGATTACATGAACTGTTACATTAGTAATGTAATCAGTAATGTAACCAAAAATCTAAACAATTGGTTTCATGCTATACATAGTTCTGTATTATATTTTTCAAATCATGGTCAAGCTTGCAATGAGCTTGTAGTTGAGAGTAGAAGCAAGGATGAAGAACTTGAAGTGTAGACCGATGAGTAGATGGCAACCACAAAGTTAGGGATACTATTTGCTGATACTATGTTAACATCTGAGCTTGTTTGGACAAGTATTCCAGAAAGAACTCTGTACATTTCTTGGAGAGTGACTGAGAGAGTGAGAATGTGTGCCATGATGAGTTGGGAAGAGTGAGAGCGCTAGAGGTAGCGCCAGAGCTAGCGCGATTGGGACCGGCGTTGAGAGGACTTTTTGTCAACAATTGAAGCTTAACCTTCATGACTTCCTCCAGTCACCACAACATCGCTCCACTATTAACAATCTTCCCCATCAACTCAATACACTCCTGAAACTACATGATCCACATCCTACGTATCAAACTTCACAAATAATATCAATTATTCTAATATACAATAGGGCAGTACGGCCTCTAGAAATAGAAGTACAAGGTAAGCTACGTTGTTTAACCACCGAAACCATACAAGGTTCTACCTTGTCTCTTCAAAGCGTAAACGACATCTAAAGAGGTAACAGTCTTTCTCTTGGCGTGTTCAGTATAAGTAACAGCGTCTCTAATAACATTTTCTAAGAAAGATTTTAAAACTCCTCTAACTTCTTCATAGATAAGTGCAGAAATACGTTTAACACCACCTCTTCTTGCTAATCTTCTAATAGCTGGCTTTGTAATACCTTGAATGTTATCTCTCAAGATCTTTCTGTGTCTCTTAGCACCACCTTTTCCTAATCCTTTTCCTCCTTTTCCTCTACCAGACATTTTATTTAAGTTATATGTATTGAAGTAATGAAAATGTTAGTTCAATAACTATGTAGAAGAAAGAAATTTTTTTAAAATAATTCATCTAAGTAAGGAAGAAATCCACCAATTTATATATTGTTAGTGTTGATGTCTCTCCCCACCTCAATATTTTGATTCTATAATCAAAAATCTATGCGTCACGTTAAAATCAAAACATTGAGTTTGTTCAAAACATAAATATTGAAACCTTTAAACCTGACTCCAATATGGAATAGTATCCATATCAACGGAACAACACCTCTCTTCGTTTTGTTTGTTTAGGTTCTGAAGTTTACTCGTTCTTGAGAAATTTTCCAGCATGAGTGAAGCAACACTTTTTCGAGGTTTCATCGCGTTCCAAGTACAAGCAAAGTTCAGGCAACGAACGCTGAAATGTTAGCAAGAATCGCTCCATCTGCAGGAAACAAAGAAAAAATGTATTGACTTTCCAGTTGTATTTACATCAACTTTACGAATGTTTACCTTATGGTGTTTCTCTCTTGTAACGATGGAAAAGCCACGAATAACTCAATAATGGCGAATTTTTAAAGCTTCACATCGATTTGAAAAGATTGTTTATATTCTGAAAATGTCATCACGCGCCCACGCGACACTTCTGTTGCCGCTGTTGCTGTTGTTGCTGGTACTGGAGGTACTGACGGTATTGGAGCTGTTGTTATTGTTGTTTTTATAGTCATTTGTTTATTTATCACCAACGTAAGATTTCTCTATATATATATCCCAAACGAAGGAACTTATGATGTTTTTGATTTTCAAATAATTTTTTTTCTTCTTCTTTTAGTTTATCATTAATTCAAGTTAACAATGGCTAGAACTAAGCAAACAGCTAGAAAATCCACTGGTGGTAAAGCACCAAGA
>JAKTYG010000201.1:0-20637 GCA_030564725.1 Chernovozyma sophiae-reginae
CGACGCTCCGCTGGCCGCTACTCGCGGAGAGCCACTGCGTGGAGCCTGGCTCGCTGCGCTCGAGTTCTGGGGCTTCCCGTAGGGAACAGCTCTCCTCAGGAGTCTCCATGAAATGTCCTCAGTGGAGCGATGGCGGACTTCTTGTCCAAGCACCCCAAGTCAACCGAGCTAGGGAGTCGACGACGCTCCGCTGGCCGCTACTCGCGGAGAGCCACTGCGTGGAGCCTGGCTCGCTTCGCTCGAGGGTTGGGGTTTCCCGCAGGGAACAGCTCTCCGCAGGAGTCTCCATGAAATGGCCCTAGCGGAGCGGTGGGGGGACTATCCACTTCCAGTGCGATTTACAGAACTACTCTGCTGAGCCAGTCAACTTCTACTAACACTCTACTGTACCACCTCCAACAGTGGCGATCTCTAAAGGACAACAAAACCTATCTTCCTCAAAAAATTGATTCTTTCTATATACTTCTAATGCTCTTGTCCCACCAACTCATCCATTTCTACGCCATGGTCCAAAAAGGAATAGCTGCTTCCTCGTGATTGTTTCAGATGATAGTACTCATCAAATAGCCTATCAACATCTTCTAATTCTATTCCTTTGGTTTCGGGATAAAAGATCCAAACTACTATGGCTGATATCACACAGCTAGTAGCTGGAAGCAAGTACATACTCCACCCCATAGATTCTTGTAGCACTGGTGTCAATTGTCCAACTATATAATTTGCTAGCCAGTTGGAAGCAGTAGATAACGATACCCCTTTAGATCTAATAGATAACGGGAATACTTCTGGTGGAATAAGAAATCCAATTGGCCCCCAGCTATATCCAAACGATGCATTGAATATTACAACAAGTACCACCACCATGGAAGATGAAACATTTCCTAAATTTAATAACAACATTAGGGAAATTAAAGATAATGAGATGGCCATCATTATTCCTCCGCTAATCAAAATTGGTTTACGACCCCATCGATCAACCAAGAACCAAGGTGGAATAGTAGAAAATAGATAAACTATCCCATTAATTCCAGTCATTAATAATGCTGATGAATGTCCAAACCCGGCCTCCTCAAATACAAATGGGGCATAATATGAAATGATATTAATTCCATTAAATTGTGCAAATGATAGCGCTGAACAGGCAACTATAATTCGGGTAAGATGATTACGAAACATGTAACGATAGGACCTCTCATTTTTTGGTATAGTCACTCGTTCCTGAACTATTGAGTTCTTAATTAAAAAGAACTCGGTTTGAGGTTTCTCTTGTTCTTCTTGACAACTGTCATATAATAATGCTAATACATTAAATCCTTGTTGATCTCTATCAACATCAAGTAGCCATCTAGGAGATTCCACCACAAAAAATCCTCCCAAGAATAAAATAAGTGCCAAAATGACTTGAATGAAAAGTGGAAGTCGCCATGAGAACTGTGCCCAAAAAGAACCAGGGTTTTTACGAGCATCTCCAATGTCTTGAAGAAAATAACTGAAATAATCCACCCATACACTTAGACAATATCCAGCAATATTACCAGTAAATTCTCCACAAACTAGTTTACCTCTTTCTTCAGACGGAGAAATTTCACATTGATACGACGGAACAATAGTAGAAAGGATCCCTACTCCAATCCCTGAAAAGACTCTACCAACAGCAAAGACATAAAGGTTTACTGCAAATGATTGCAACGATCCTCCCAATATGAACACAGCGGTACCAAACAAAATCGTTCTTTTACGTCCATAAAGTTCAGAAAGTTTCGAAACTAAAAGTGAAGATACCATGGCTCCTATCTCTAGTATGGATATCACAAATCCTATTTCTCCAGCAGTTGGATGATTGAAATATTTTTGAAACGTTACGTAAGTGATAATCCCAGAGCACACTCCCTGTTCGTAACCAAATAAAGAAACAAAGAGCGATACAAAAGCTGAAGTAAAATAGACAAGTCGGGTTCCCTTAAATTTCAATGGAGCAGTGTATGCCTTAGCATCAAAATCAACATGAGGATATGCAACATATGGATTGGTTGACATTGAGTTATCTTGAGAAGTATTTGAATCGTCAATATTGGTAGTCGAGCTAGGTAATTCCAGCGAATAAGATGGTGGGAAGTCTGAAGTAATACTAGATACAGAGTCCATCAGAGGGGAAGATTCATCGTATTCAAGATGGCTTGGTTCGCCATTCTTGAACGGACTATGTAGATCTTGATATGAGCTGGTACCGAGACCATTCTCTCCATTTGGGGCGCGATGAAACTTTTTTTGGTGGCGAACCCGTCCCAATATACTTTCCACACTCTTATTTGATTCAAATCCTTTATCAATGTCCAACGCATTGTTGTTGACTGTTGATGTATCGTCTACAGAACGACTCGATAACTTTGTTGTATCGATATCAAATAAAACATTCCCATTGCTGTCATTTGCTGCTACAGATTCATTCAGGTCCTGGAATCTATCGTGATCCGCTAATGGCTTAAAATCATTTCTCATTCTTCAATGTCGACGAGCTCCAGTAAAGATGCACTAATCGGTCAACATCAGAACTTTATGATAAGAAAAGAAAATCGTTTGAGCCACCAGCCAGAGTTACATTCTTTAAGGAGAACCACATAACAGAGACGGTACATGCAGGAACGGTCTCAGATAACAGAAATTGCGGGGAGAAGAGAATGAGAGAATGAGAACGAGAAAGATCAATTGGTATTTAGAAGACTGAGCAAGAGCTGATTTGGGCTACCACCTCTACAAAGATAGATTCGAGTCAGTTGTATTTTAGGGAACTACTTATATAATGTATATGTTTGATGAGTTTATTTGATATGATATTTTACATCTTCATACTAATAGATGTGTCGGAGTGTAGGAATAGAATTCTAGGTCATTATAAAGTCAACCATCGTCTTTTTCTTCTTCTTTCATCAGCTTGCCGCTCAATCTTGTTCTCAATATTGGTCTTGGTCTTTCCACGTTTCCGTCTCCCCGTCTCTTCGTCTCTCCATCTCTTCATCTCCATCTCTCCATCTCGTCCCCAATATGTAATTCCATAAGACCACTCCCCTAAAGTTGGCTCCCGTTCAATCAGGAGTCCTATTTTTTCAGACGCTTCAAATAACTTTCAACGTAAAAAGCGGCAAATAAAGCAGTCAAAGGTGCCAAATATGCCACGTTAACATACAATGGTAGTGCTCTTGTAGAAGATTCAATACAATATTGTTTTGTTCCAGTAACAAAATCAGTATATTTCAAAAATGCATGAACAACTGCAATAGAACCTCCAACCACAAATTGAGTAATTTGCATTGAAGTTAAAATTCTTTTGAAAATGTTTGGAACTCTTATTTTAAGACAAGATACTGAAAAGTATAAATACATCAAAGTATGAATGAAAGAATTGAACACCACAAATATCCAAATTGGAGGAGATCTGTATCTAATTCCTGCCCACATACACATCATAGCACCTGCATGATGATAACTTTGAAGTAATGAAGATGGTCTACCCTTCAATAAGATAATGATAGTATCTAATACTTCATAAAATTTAGACATATAGAACCAAAATCCATAGAAATGAAGATTAGTAAATGGTAAATCTTCACTAAAAATGCCACTATCTAAATCACAAACGGTTTGAACTAATCTTGATACTGAACTATGATTATTGTCAGTCATTTCTTTAAATAATTTTGAAGTTCTTGACATGGTATAGATCATACCAACAAAAGTCCATAATGAGTATAAACATAAGAATACATTATGAAGTAAAACAAATACTTTGAAATACCATGTCTTAGCAATTGCAAATGGAGCTGCTGGATATCTTTTAGTAGTAGAATCAATTTTCTTATTTGAAGATACTTTTCCCAATTTTTGTTCTTTTTCATTTAATAATTTAATTTGTCTTTTACGAATATATGGATTGATAAAATGAACAAATGAAAAATATAAAATGGCAATTGTCATTGGAGTTGAAGATTTCATAAAGAATTGATAAAGTTCGCTAAGATATTCATTTTGGAAAGGAGAAGGAGGAACTGGAGTATGTCTTTCTGGTAACAGAAGAAGATTTGAACTTGGGAATCCAAACTCCACAAGATCATTACCGAATTTCATTATGAAGTTTGAAATATATGAGAAAGAAATGTAAACCAAAATTTATGAAATCAAAAAAACGAAAAGAAAGTCAACTAATGAAGGACAAAATTAGAAACTTCAGATAGTTACCAAAAAAAGGAATAACAGTGAAATTTTATTTTTGATCTAAAGAATAAATACAACTAGTGTAAGAGAATGAATAGAACTGGAACCAGTAAATCTTTTATATGAGTTCAAGAATTATCAAAATACAACTTTAGTTTCTCAACTTGATTCCGAATGGCTACTTTTATTTCAATCAACTACACTCTTTGTGCGACTAAAGCTTCCAAAATTCTTACTTTCTATTGAATGATCGTTTTTACCCTTAAGGGCCCTTTGGAACCAATTTGAGAAAAAAGACGAAAAAAATAAAAAATCGTTCTGAGGAATTACAAGACTACAATTTTTTTTTTTTTCGATTCCATCGTTTCTGTATGGGGAAAACTGGAGACCAGTGAGCTTCAAGATGAGACCGTTAATTCATTGCACATCATACCTACCACACCTACTATATTCACCCTGCCCACCAAGTCTACCAAAACCACCAAAATCACCATAACCACCTATATTCATCTTTCATTAGTGTACGGTTGCTAAGGTCGATATATCAACCTGAATTGATCTGTTCTTGTATGTGGTAAGTACTCACAAGATATTAATTGATCTGATCCATTCTGAAAAATTGACTCTTGGAAATTATTTTTTTGGAGTTTTGGATTTTTTTTTTTCGGTTTCTTTTCGATCAATTGAAAATCTCTGGAACTTTGTACTTGGGTTAGTCAAGAATATCGGTATTTGATATTTTTGCAAGGCTCTTTTTGCAAATTATCCCTTCAGCTCGAGTACATTGCAATATATATATTCAATTGATATCAAAAGCCTATTCTTACATCAAATTGCTTCTTCTTTGCAGTTATTTTTTTCAGCGATTGGGTTAACTTCAAATTGAGGAAAATCCAACAATTTGATAATACCGAGGATGAATCTCAAAGTTGAAACGTCCAGGGTGAGCCTTATTGGTAGGTTGCAAATAATAGGCCAATGCTACTCTGCGCAGGAAATTATTATATGCCAAGGACCGGGCCATACGAATGGTAGTGTTGTGTAGGTACAGTGTAATAAGGTGAGAGAGTAGGAGAGTAAGAGACGGAGTATTGTACAGAGTAGTGAACAGAGTAGTGCACAGAGAAGTGTACAGCGTAGAGTACAGAGTAGTGTACAGAGTAGAGAAAACAGAGTAGAGAGTACCGAGTAGTACAGAGTAGTACAACCCATCACAATCCACCAAATTGCGCAGCTCTATCATTCTTTGTTCCTTACCATACTCAGTCTTCATATCGTTTTCTCTCTCTAGGCTACATTTCCCTCTCTACTTTCGCATCTCAATGATGCGCTCTTACCAAAATTGCTCCATTTTTATTCAATGTTCCTCTACTGATTCAGTGTTTTCGATCCTATTCTCTAACTTCAACAAATCTCATGCCATCACCCTTCCATTATCCTTTATTTTACCCCCATTTCTACTCTTGTATTTCTTCTTTCCCTTATTTCCAACACTGGAACCACCTTGTTGCTGCGAAATATTTGTAATCTGCTTAAGTTTCTTTGTTGGACTACCTTTTTCAATTGCAACTGGTGAATCAACTATACCATCATAGATATAATACTCTTTTTCCAAAATTAAAAAATCTCGATCTCTTAAATAATGAGTTAACTCTTTAACTGCAACCTCAACTTTCTCAATATCCCAATAATTTATAAGAATTGAATGGTAAGGAGGAGTCTCAAATGGACTTGAACCTTCATCATATATACTTAATTCAACGTCTAATAACAATTTGAATGGGAATATAACTTTAGTCAAAAAATCTTTATTATTTTCGTTAATCAATTCATTGAATTTTCCTCCACAATGTGATATTTTAATTCGATAACATTTTGGTAAATATTCCATTAATTTAATTGCTGCTTGTTTAGATTTTACATCTGAACCTTTAATTTTGAAAATTGTCTCTTGAGAATGTTTGAAACTTTCAATTGATTTTGGAAAATCTATAAAAGTATTGGTTTCAGTTTCAATTTTATTGATGAAATTTGAATATCTTAAATTGATCTTATCAAAATTTAATAACATGGTGTATTGGCTCTTGAGTAATTTAAAATTGGTAGTTAAATAGGTGGTAGTTGAATTGGCAGATAATAAGTTTGCTCCTAAATTGTATGATAATAATGAAGTGGAATGTGCTATAGTGTTATTTGAACAACATTGATAAACAAGTTCATCAATTTCATATTTTACCAATAGTATATTCTTTGAATTCTTATTGGGACATCTAATTAAAACGTTATCATTTCTAATGAATGTATAAAATGGTTTAGAGTTATCTGAATTGAAAATTTCTCCTGAACTTGCACTAGTAAATTTAATGAATACATTATATTTCTTCATAATAGATTGAATTATAGACCCTCCATTACCAATTATCGATTTATGGAATACTTCAGGGATATTAAATTTCAATTCAGCAGGGAGTTCCAATTCAATAAGATCTATTCCTTTTAAGAATATCAGTACTATATTTCTATTGGTAACTTCTGAATTATTTGCACTTGTACTAAAAGGTAAAGAATTATGCCTCATGTTACTAATTTCTGGTTCCAATTGTCGAATTTCTGTGCAAATTATCATATCAATAATGAAACTGTATTCATTAAAAGGTCTAAATTCAATTCTTGGTACTTGATTTAACTGATTAAGAACTTTCATCATTTTACCATTTTTCTTACCACTAATGAATTCCTTTTGGGAGTTATTTAATTCCAACGATAATTTCATTTCGGTATAATTATTATTGTATACCATTAGGAAGTTATTGTTTAAAATGTTCAAGATAATACTTAATTCGTCTTTCAAGCCAATCAATTCAATACCAAACCGATTAGCAGTAATTGTGGATGATTTTGAACAATTACTGATATTGCATAAAAGATCTTCAAAACGACTATTCATTGATAAACGATCAAATTTAATACTTATGGTATAGTATTTGGCACTTAGAACATTCAATTCATGAATCGCTTCAAGAACTGATTCAGTTGATTGTCCTTGAACTTCGATAATATAATTTGTTTCTTCACCTAAAGATGGGAATTGAATGAACACTCCAAATTTATACATAATGTCAAATATAGCAGCTTGGTCTGAAAGAATAATGAGGTCAAGTTTTGCTTTTGTCATAACAATTTCTTTGGTTATATAAGTTGACACCGAATCTTTAACACCAGTTAATAATTTTTTAGTAACCAATATACCTGGGATAGTACTTGCAGTTATATAAGTAGTGACTTGCTTATTAGATCTCAATATTTGACTATTGAAATGTTCAGGTACTAAGTCTGGAATATATATATTACTTTTCAGCAGTTCAGCAATTCGATTAAAATTGAAGAGCTCAACCCCTCCAATTAAAGCAAGTACTGATAAATCCATTTGGAAAGTTTCCAAATATAATTCTTCAATTAAAGTGTCGATTACAATTCTTACTTGAGTTTCAGCAGCAGTTATATTATCTTGATTTCCAAGAAATTGAACAAAAAGCGATTGATTATCATCGAATTTCATATCCTTATGATTTCCCATTGTAACTTGACAACTATCAAACTCAAAAAAATGATTTGAAAAGATGTACTCTACGTCATAACGTTCAGATATCTTCTCCAAGATGGATAATAATTGATTTTTTGTTCGTTCATTACTTGAAAGTACTTTTATGTTTTGCAAGTTGAGCTCTATCAGTTTGAAATTAACTTGATTATAAGTTCTTAAGATTTTCAGTCTGGCATAATTAACAAAAGGAGGGGCTCCTTTCAATAGAAAAGTCATCATGTCATTCTTGGGTTCAAACAAGACAATTTGTCCATTGCCACCATTTTGTCGATTTAAGAGATCTACTACAATTCTTAATGCTTGATAATTGTCCATGATTTTGGTAGGAATCCATTTGGAATTTGAAGATTGAGAGTATTGATAATTTCTCCATAAAGAAGCCAGCTTCGTATTTAAAGAGTCATGATAAATTGTTTGAAATGCTTGAGGTTGAGGGTATAATAAGTAAGTGTATTCTAATGTGAATACCACCAAATTTTGATCAATTGAAGTTAAAGGCATGGTCACACTTTGTCAATATGAGAGATAATGAAAAGAAGAAGAGTAAAAAGAGAATTGCATCCCTGTTACTTTTGACTAATTCGTAGCTAAATCAGTTTTCATTCGTTTTCATGTTAATTTAGAGATAATTTCCTAAAAAGGATTTCTGCTGCATCTTTTAGCTAAACATTTATTTACTTTTACTCATTAGCAGCCCAATTGGGATGTATCCACAACAGTTACTGCGACTTGATGTCCATGTATTACGTACAGGAATATGTAATCGAAAGATCTGTGAATCGTCCAATATGCAGAACACGAACTTTGGTTTGGTCTTAAGGTGAGCCCTTACGCCCTTACGCTCTTACGTCTCTTAAAGGGCAACATAAGTACCACAAACAGTGTATGAGACTACAAGATTCTTAACCGGAGATCCTAAAAATGTCTAGTGTTTGGATGCTGTCAATCTTTGCAACAAAGTTCTTTACTTTGAGCGCTTTTCGTAGCTCTAGGTACTGTTTGTCACTTTAAGTGCTGTTCATCTCTTTAAGTATTGTTCATCCCTTCAAGTATTGGTCATCTCTTTAGATACTATTTGTCACTCTGAGCACTTTTAATGAATTCTATTAGTGAATTCTATTCCATGTAGTATGCTTACAAGTCTATGTATACTTGTAATGTCTCCTTTCCTTTCCTTTTCTCTCTCTCTCTCTCTCTCTCTCTCTTTCCCTTTCTTCACAACGATAACCTCTTACTGTCCCAGACATATACCATTTCGTCCCATCCAGTACTAGCACCCCAGCCTGGTTCTCCCCATAAACTATAATCACATCCAACCGTAAATTCCTTGTGAGCTCTCATCACTCCCTTGCAACTTCCATCAACCACGTTTAAAAACCTGGCCCTTTCATTAGATGTATCATTCCATATTCTAACAGTCATATCATATGAAGTACTCATTAACTCCTGAGAATCATGAGGTGAGAAAACAACTTTTCTAACTGCAAATTCATGCCCTAAAAATTGATTTAATGGAGTAGGACCTCTAAGATGATAGGCAGGCAGAGGTGCACTGGCATTAGGTTGATCAATCTTAGCAATCATTCTCAAATCCCAAATCCGAACAGATTTATCAGTTCCTCCTGACGCAACTATAGTTGGTTTGTACTTATTCCAATCACAACTCAATGCTTCTAGACCTCCATGACCTATGAAATCTAATTGTAAAGGATGAGGACTTCTAGTATCCCAAATTTGAATATGAGAAGATCCATTACAACTTATAAGAGTAGAAGGAGAATGCGGAGAAAATGTAGCGTTATAAACACAATTGGAAGTGTTAATTTGAGGATGAGAAGGCAGACTTTGCTGTGGCTGATGATTAGCTTGATGTGATAATGGAACTGATGGTTTGGCAGTTGAAGAAACTGGAGAAGATCTGGTTGTAAAATCGGTTTCCAAGTTGAGTGTAAGTAAAGATTGTTGTCTTTGCGGAGACCATATCTTTATAGTACCGTCCCATGATGCCGATACAAAACTTGATTTATCAACGAGATTCCAATTGACTGAGAACACTTCTCGTTGATGTTCCTTCCAATTCGTTACCGGGAAATTTGGTACTTTGATATCGAACAACTTGATAGATCCATCCCCACTGGCAACCACACACTGATTCTCATGAATTTCACTCCAAGAAACATCAAATAAACCATCCTGAGTTTCCCACGATCCTTGATTTGTAATCGTTCCATTAGGTTCAATATTAAGAATAAATAATCGCCCATTGCCTACCAATCCATAATTGGCCGCAGTTGCTACCGCCAACTTATTGTCAAAAAACGGAGAATATTTAACCCCATATCCATTAAACCCCTGAGTTCGAAAAGCAAGCATCGTCAAAACTATCGAAACTACAACAACAAGGAACAGAAGACCACAGTTTACTTGAATGTTACCACCAAATGGGTTTGAGATTTACATGTGAGAGAAAATGGATGGCTCGTTGATAATGCAACCTCGCGGCGTATATACAGGACCCAAAGATCATACTCACTATCGATATCATTGGTTCCTCTTTAGATAACAATATTATTGCAACTACTACTTCCCATTATTTAGAGCTGTAAATTAGTATATATATATGTTCACACACCACCTCTAATTATCGGTATCTAAACAACAACTAAGTAAAAGTATTTTATCAAATATTGAAAACTTCTGTGTCCAAAGTCTTAAGCTCACTGAAAATTTTATCAGAGATACTTTCCCTGTCAAGAATTCCTAAATTGACGAAATCTCCTAAAATAAGATCAAGTTTTTGTTGAGAATACTTCAAATATTGGAAATCATCATCCGAAGATGTAATATCTTCCACAGCAGCTTCAACTTCCTTTCCTGGTACTACATCTCCTTCTTCATTAACCGAAGTTTGAAGATTTTCTAATCCAGTAGTAATGCTATAAGTACTATCAATTCCCTTTTCTTCAATAACAGTATTTGTTTGAGCATTGTTCTTCACTAATGGTCCATTCTGAATCAATCCCCACAAGAACCAATAGATTTGTACTGTTGGTCTCCAAAAAATACATTCATTATACAATTTCTTCATTTCTAATTCAATAACATCGGACGATGAAGCATTGGTTGGATTAATCTGGGAGCGAATCTTGATATTGGATGATGGATATTGGAAATCATATTCAACGTACGACTTAATTAGGTTTAACATTTCAAGTTTAGTAGGATATTTGTCGTCATGGATAAAATAAGATTTTTCTGGATCATGATAATCTGCCATCCATTCAGAAAAATGATTAACAAGATCAAAAGCTGGGAAATTACATCCAGAATATTCAAAATCAATAACAACAAGTGAGGAATCTTTCTTATTAGAGGTAGTTGTTGATGCTAATGCAGCAGCAGCGGCAGCAGCTGTAATTGGAGTAACACTTTCGGTATCGTCACCTTTAGTATTAGAAGATGAAATTATTGATGTTGGAGTTGGATCTTTCGATTCTTCTCCTGAACCAGTTGAAGCTGCCACCATTCCAGCTAACAGAACTTCACTTTGCCATTGCAGACCTGAAGTAACCAGAACTTCAGAATCCGATTTTTTCACAATGATTTCATTTCTATCAAATGAATCAAGAAGTAACAAATTACCATACTGAGTATCATTATGACAGAATTTGAAATTATCAGAAAAGTTTTCTTCATCATATTTTTCAAATAACCAATTTCTATACGTTTCAATTAAATGTCTAAATTCAATATATTTCATATGAAAAAGAGATTTTTCATCAAAATTTTCATCGGTCGAAGCAAGAACCAATTGTTCTTCTAAAAGATCTAACCATTTATAAATCAATTTCCAGGACATAGGTAAATCTGAAGAAATATCCAGATCTTCCAATCTAATCTTATAATGTAATTCTTTCATTCTTCTTCCAATCATTTGACTAATAATTCCATCTCTAATTTGATCTTTATTCAATGTTATGTAATTTTCAAGAAATTGTTCAAATCTACCGTTTGCAAAAATTCCTAATAATCTTGGACCAATTCTCTTTTGAGATAATTTAATTAAAGTTGACAATTCAGATTCTCTATCAATGATAGAATCTACATTTTTACCATAAACTCTAAGTAATAATGCAGGTAATTGAACATTAGAAGTTGGATCTTTGTATTCTAATTTGTAAATTGAATTTGTAAGTGCCCCAGAAATTCTATTAACTGATAAATTTGAACTTACCAATTGATGTTTATGCCATTTACTTACTTTCAAACCTTTAATAAGAGTGACCAATTCTTGCTTTAAGAAATCTAAAGGTAAAGAATTATCCAATGATGCATTTGTAGTTGGTATAGCCTTTTCTTGATCGATACTCGTAGAAGTAACATTAAGTTTGTTCAATGAGGAAGAAGAGAGTGACCTTCTAGACAGACCAAGAGAAGGTCTTCTTGTAGAAGAAGTAGATCTTGAGTTTGCAGTAGAGTTTCTAGTTCTTGATCTTGATCTAGATCTACTTTGTGCCATAGAAGCATAAATATTACTTGGAGTGATTTCCATTTCTCCAGAATATGTGCACAATGAAAATTCACTTAGATGGCTACGACGAAGTCAGCACAAAGTTACTTTGAGAAGCAAAAATAAAAAGGAGAAAACGGATGAGTTAGTCTCGATGTCTAGTAATGATGTCTAGTACAATTGTATAGTGCAGACTGGCCACTATATCACGACAATCTTAAATAAATTCAAGAAAAAGATTCACTTGATTGATCACAAGAAAGACGTCACAGTCTCTGTAAATTGCAAAGAACTGAAGTCAACAAATCAATTAAACGACAAAACTCAAAAAACAAAGTAAGTCTCTTAATATGCAAGGATGTGTCAATATATTATTCAATTATTCGAACCGTCTTGTCAACGATAAACAAACAAAATTGACCAGAAGAAAGATATATCGAAACTGTTCTCTTCAATTTGTTGAGATTCATTTTGGTGCACAAGTCTCAGATCCACTTGTATGGTGTTGGCCGCGCTGAATCCATCTAGAGAAGGAGCAAAATTGTCTTGTGATTTTGCATCATTTATATGCCGGAGAAAGAATTGCAGAATTGGTGCAAGATTTTTTCTTTCGGTCTAAATCGTTAGAAGTTATTCGCAGCCAATTGGTTTTGCTACAAACTGTTGATAGTTCAAAGGTAAGTGAGCGAGGACCAGTAATGATCATGGAAAGATAAAAACTTTTCGAACTCATGCTTTTACGGCACAGAGGCATAAAATTGTACCAAGTTCTTCAATGATTTGAAGTGCTGCTTGTTTAAGGAACCGGCTGCGATGTCGCAGACTCAATAAATCAGGTGGATGACAAAGAAGAGCATCGTTAATAGTTCAGTTCCTTCCTTTCATTCATGTTTGATAGATAAACACCTGCACAGGACCATGCGAAGCAATAGTGGATACACTCCACTTTTCACAATCGCCAAATTGTTTTGAGACTCCGCTGGCCGCAACTGGCGAAGAGTCACCGGTACGGGGCCCAGCTCACTTTGCTAGAACTCTAGCACTCCCAGAAGAAAATCCCTTAGCGAAGCAGTTGCAGGAAGGATCCTTCTTTCGGTACGCTGAATATTATGGAAGTCTTGACGCTCCGCTGGCCGCTGCTCGCGGAGAGCAACTGCGTTGAGCTTGTCTCGCTTCGCTCGTGTTCTGGGGCTTCCCGCAGGGAACAGCTCTCCGCGGGAGTCTCCATGAAATGGCCCCAGCGGAGCGGTAGCTGCAGCAGATTTTAAGGGAATGAGCGCCCTATTCTTCAGTAGGTCAAATTTCGATGAGAAGTTCGAACCAGATGGAACCTCTTAAAGCAATCGATACACATCATGTCAGATATGAAGTGAAAAGGTACTAAGGTGGATAAGCGTAGGGAAATATCCTCTGACGATGTCTAACCTGATGTGGCTGTGGTGGTTCCTTTTGGGTTCATAATGAGATCGCACAGTTCCCACAAAAGTAGCACATTTTACAATTCAGGCACAAAGAAATGGCCTACAGAAAATACTGATGCCAATAAACTGAAGTTGGTCCATTAAGGGCATCCTCAGACATGGAATTCCAGATGCGTTCGGCAGACCAGTCCACATTGTCTCTGGTTTCATCTTCGAAATCATCTGGAAGTGCAGACACAGGTGGTTGCGGGCATAGTCCACAAGTTCAGAACCTCACACTGCTATCTTAACTCCAACTAGTTATGGTTTGAAAAGCATTTGTTGATCTCGACCACTGCAATTCTTGTGTTGCCAAATAACCAAATTACTATCTGATACTTGACAAAAAAAATATAAGAAACAGTTCCCTGATTGATGGTATCAGGGGCGATGGTGCCTTTCTTCAATTTAGTGGAAAGTTTATTTTCTGTTACTCATGTTCGCATTTCTCAGGGTCCCAAATCGGTAAGATTTTGTGCCAAATAGGAAATCTGCAAAGAGGAAGAGAGAATTTGTTCGCTACTAAATATAGAGCAAGTGCATAGAACGCAGAGATCAGTGGGTAGAGCATAGGCCATAGGCCATAGGCTATAGACCATAGACCATAGACCATAGAGCAAGTGCATAGAGTAAACAGTATAGTGCATAGAATACGGAGAACAGAATAAACAGCATATCTCGTTTTGATGTTAGAATATCACAGCTCTCTCAGAGCTAAGAGTAGGATATATTCAACTCCTCACCACCCACTGCAATTGCAGCATGATTCAATAAAATGCGACTGCCGGTTGCGTGGATCCCCGAAGCAACTTGAAGTTTTTCTCAAGGCTCTGATAAACTAATCGGAAATGGAGCCAGTAAAAAATTGAAAGAAACTAAACGAAAGAGAAAATATTACTTTGAGACATACACCAAATATAACGAAAGATTAATCCAACTTAAAATCAGTAAAGGGTTAATTAAAAAAGATGAAGAAAGATGTTAGGAACCAGTTTTAGTTAAATTCCGAAGCCCTCAGACTGTAACCAAATTTATACGACTTTTCCAATTTGGGCTCATAGTTACCAACAGAGAAAAGGTAATTCCGGTGATCCTCCCCCTGCACCTCCACCCCATAATAGGTAACTGGTCTTTAAATTATACACTGCTAATTCGAGCCTCACCCCTTCGTTACTAGTTACTCACCAGATCTTGTTAGCAATATTTTATGTTTTACGGTAAACAGGTAAACCAAATAAAGATAACAACAAGGCTAATGCTAAAGTTATTCTTTCCTCAGTATTCAGTTTAACAAGTTTTTTTTTTTTCATTTGTTGTCCTCTCAAAATTTCTCAAGCCTCTTCCTCCCCCCTTGTAAAGAAATCTCACCTTTCTCGATTCGGGTAGTTTTTGCACTCCATTTGGAACCCATTCCTAATATGTTATGTTAAAACATAGCCTCATATCTTTCCAAACCAATAAAGTGTTAATCAACTTTCACCACATTGATCACATTTATCACATTAATATGCATTCAAATTAAACTTCACTTATCTAAAGATAACCTAACCTTCTCTACAAAATTTTCACACTCTTCGCTACAAAAAGTGTAACAAATTCCGCTCAATATCTGGCAAGTCTGCCTAACATTGCCCTCACACTCCCAGGCTCGCAACATTCCTCTTTATACAAACCATCGATTGCTAAAAGGAAAAACAAAATACTCGAGAAAATAAAGAAGTTCTTTACTGAAACCAAATCCTACAATTAAATTAGAGGGAGCTCTATTGTTAATTATATCATTCATTTATGAAAAAAAAAGTTAGATCTCTCTTGGGCAAACAAAGAGAGTCCAACTAATTCTGGCTTCACATTCGCTAACTTTTAACTTTTTAACTAAAGCTTGCTCTTGTCCTTTTGGATTCGCTTGTTCCTTGAGTTCAAATATTATTTTGAACAGCGCAGTTTTGAATATTTTTTAAACTTGTGTATCGTAAACAAAGAGACAATAACTACTAATTTGCTACCTAGGAATCAGGTTCTACTAGCCATCTAGGGGTTTTTTTCTTCTTCTCCTTGTCATAATATCCCGTTGTTATTCGGAGACAGTTATTTAGCAAAACGGTGTTACCGGGAAAGGCTCTACATACGAAAGTAGAATCCAATTGCGACACTTTGCACCGGCTAGAAAGGATAGTTTACTGGACCTTTTGCTAAGTCAAAGGACTTCGAGGCTCCTTATTGTGCTACATTCATTCACATTCCAACAAATCGTTTAATTAATTGGATCATCGTCAAAAGGTTTACCTTCGGGGTTCTGGTTCATTTGCTTATTTGAATCTTCAAGAAAACATTCAGCTCATTCTTCAGACGTATTTGCAAATTCACAATAATCAAAAGCTCTACATCATCTTTGTTCGGGTAACCCTAAACTCTTCCAGAAAGCAACCAACCAACCAACCGTCATATTGATTATATTTCTAGTGTTACAATTCGCTAAACTATCTTCACACCTATCATGTCGAAGGTACTTAACATCCGAAAGAGATCAAACCGCAATGAAAGAACCTCTAGTTTAAGTAATAGCTACTCAACAACATCGTCGAACCAAGCCGACATTAATTCGTCATCCATAAGAACAGACCTGAACAATTTACCAACTAGATCAAATGAATCTACTAGTGATGCTGTAATTCAAAAGACTTTAAAACAATTGAAACGTCTAGAAATCCAAATATCCAAATTCAATTCAAAGACCAATGGTTTAACTAAAACGAACATCTTAAGAACTGCCCTTTTACCATTTTTAAGAGATCCAAACTGTGAATTAAATATGATAACTGAAAAGAAAGTGTATCTCAGCTTAAGTAGTATTAGTACAAATGTGTTTCTAAGATGGTGGAGAGTCCTTTTAACAAGTTTAACTCTGAAAAATACTTCGTTCAAATCTCCTGCAATTTCTAGTACTGATAGAAATGCGTATCTTGAAGGAATATCGAGAATATTAGCTCGTAAAGAATGGTATTTTGTTGATACAGAGACTTATTCGAAATTTCAAACACTTTTGTCCATCACATTGGATTATTCAATAGATAAAGCTCAAACTTTGAAGATCTTACCATTATCTATATCAGCATTTGTTGGTAAAGTATTTGCATATTCATTTTTTCATTTGCCAGAGGTAAGTGATGCATTATTGTTCTTATTGAATGTCAAGCAGTATATGTATGATGAAACTTTGGTAGCATTCAGAGAAATAGAGGCTCGTAATGAAAATAGTTCAAACGAGAAACTAGAGACAGTACTCGAAGAGAAGCTGCTTAATCATCCTACGAAACTTCCTCAACTGCAACAGCATCTGCATTTACGGAAAGGTTTGCGATATCAAACTAAATCTCAGAAAGATAATAATATTAAGAGCAATTTAACAAGTCATTTAAACATTCAAATTGAAATACAAAAGAGATTTCCGAAGCATCTTAAGGACTTTAAAGGAATATCCAAGTTGACTAAAAGGCAAAAATTTTTCATCAATGCAGTAAACCCTCCAAGTCATCCAGTGAAAGGTATATCTGATCCTAATGGCTCTTGGGTTAGAAGATGGTGTAGTAGTGATAGTGACATATTCAATTCATTTCTTCGTCACTACATGACCATAACCAATTTTTACCTTTGTGAATCATCAACTTCAAACGATACTGACAGAAATGGTGCTGATGAAAGTTTCATTTCTACTAATAACTATGAATTGGCACTTTATTTCTGTCCAGGATATCGTATTATCATGGCTCATATACTTCACATTTTTCAAATTTCCATCACCAAAATTACTCAAAATAATTCAAATCTCGGGACATTAAAGACATTTTTTAAAGATGAAGCTAAAAATGGTTCGCCTAATATCGGCAATCCTAGTTCTCCAATATCATCATCTTCTTCCTCTTCTTCTGCTTCTTCTTTTTCTTCTTCCTCTTCTTCTTCCCCTTCTTCTTCGAAGGAAATGAATCAACCAATGAATGAAATTTATTATAATTCGATAATTAAAATATTGAAAACTACGAGAGATTTGAAGTTCTCTAATTTACTCATTTCAAAACCATTCGTTAATTATCTTGACAGATTATTTATATCGATTGCATTAAGGACTTCGGTTTATGATTATAACAAAAATGGTATTTTACTAAATATCATCTATGAATTCATCAATTATGCTGATAATGATATTAATTGGGAATTCTGGTTGAGTACTTGTTATATGATGATATCGAAAACTGATCATATCCAAATATTATTGAAGAACTTTGCATTTTTATTTAACGTTTGGGATATGATTCCATCGTTATTGCCTCGCAAAACTAGAATCAATGGATTCATTTCGAATAAGAACAACAGGGAAATGTTATCCTGGATCATCAACCTAAATGAAACTTACAAATGGAATTTTGCTAAATGGCTAACTTCAAGTCTAGTTTGGCTGACATTTTTCAATCATTGGGAACCAATTGTTCGAACTTATTATTTAAAGTTATTGATTTGGAGGTTACTTGGAATAAATAATTATTGTCGAACTCCTCTCGGTATTGAAAATTTTATTAATTCAAACTTACAATTATCTTATGAATATTTGATTAGAGACTACAGAAAATATTCCAAAACTTTCAAGAATTCAATTGATCAATTTAAACCAGATAATCCTCTAGTTAGCAGAAGATTTTGTATTCTCCCAAATGTAATGAAAGATGATATATCCGTTACAATTGAAGGAGCTTCTGGAGATTTGAATTCAAATGGTTCAACAATTACAAAGTCAAATGAACTTCGAAAGACTCATCCTTACGAAATTTTCGATGAAGCAATATATAGTTGTTCCTCATTACCAAGTTCACCATTGAACAATTATATGAAGAATGATCTGAACTCAACAAGTACTTTGATATCATCTTCTTCATGTTCAGCAAATTCCTCTTCTTCAAGAAGTAACTCCTTGGTCAACTCTATTGGAAAGATCTTTAAGATTTTGATCACTGAAGATAGAAAGGATACTCTTGGAATAATTAATAGTTATGATATTGAGGCAACTGGTAATTCCAGTAATGCCACTAATAATACTAACGATAATGTTCTAAACGACCTTCAAACTCCTTCAAAGACTCTTTCTGTTACTTCACTTTCTACTGATAGATCAGAAAGTTCAAGTCCAAGTATAATGTCCACAGCTTCATTCACAGATTTTTCAATGGACTCTTCAATCAAGTCTGATTCTTCGAGCAGCACTTCAAGTTTGAATTTGGCCGATCTTATACAACCTCCAGAATTTTTGACTAGACCTCCAAATATCATTCGACCAATTTATAGATTTGAGATGGTACTTGATACTCAATCGATAAATGATAAATTTTATCTTACAAATAATAGTAAGAACAGTATATTCACATCGTCAATTGGAGAAGGTTATGGAAACTCCAAAAGAAGACTCAAGAAACATAATAGACTTCCTTCCTATCCTAAGATTCCAAGTTATTCCAAATTCTATGATATGTTATTCAATGATAGTGTTGACGACGTAAGTCTATCACTTTTTGGAGAAATGAATCTGAAGATCTATGAAGAAGAGGAAGAAGAAGAGGAAGAAGATTATAATGACGAAGTGGATGTTGAATTATTTATTCGACCTAAATTCAAGGTAAATCCTCTTTATCCTGAAGGAACCAAAAAGAATTGGACTAACGTTGGTAAGAGTTTGAATGAATGGAATCAGATAGTTGATGAATTTGAAACCTTTATTAGCTCCAAAGTTGAAGATTTTAAGACAAAATCCAGTGAGAACTATGAAGCTTATTTTAAAGGAACCGTACCATATTTGCCAGTAGATAGTACGAGTGAGCTTAAGTTCTTGAACGCCGGATAATTTTTAGACTAGATCTTAGTTTAATAGTTCATTATAGATAATGTTCCGTTTACCGTAGTATTGCTTATTGTGTATACTCTATACTGAAGCCTAGTCTAGCCTTGTCTAGCCTTTTCATTGAGTTTTCTGTCATTGCTGAAGCCATTCATGTTTAGATTCTTTGATGCAGATTATCGATAATAAGCTGTTCTCTATTCAGCGATATGGGTTGACCTTATCGTGGATTTTGGACCAAGTTTGCAAGAGAATGCTAGAAATCTTGCAAGACCCTTTGACCAACAGTGTCTTCTATCTGAAGGCACATCACATAAAATTATGGAACTAAGTAATATCTTCCCACCATCACTCTAAGATCCAGCAAGATCCTTCAAAATTTAAACAGAATTTAATCAATTTTCAAGTCCCCACTATTAAGTAATTTTCCTCGTATGCTATACCAGACCAACACACTAACAATTATACTAACAAGTGAGCTTACTAGCCAGAATAAACCCACTCCAATGAAAAAGCAAACATAAAAATGATAGAACAAAAAATATCTCAACCCTCTCCATTGCACATTAACATGTAAATATGAATTCTGAGCATCTATTAATGATCCAGGTATATCTAAAGAACATTTAAGCATCATATCCGAAAGATTAAGATGTTTCAACATCTCCTTATCTGATATTGTAGCTATTTTATATGACACCAAGTTCAATCTTTCATTATTAGTAAAAATTGGAGGCACCCATAAGCGAAGGTTGAATGGGATAATCGAATTAAATGATCTATAGAGTATTCTAGGATCACAATGTAGTATGAAAGATGATTGAATGTACTTTGAATCGTTAACATCAGTTGAAGTCAATAATTCGAAGTTCACTCGAGTTAATTTGGAATCCCCAATCATTGACTTTGCACAATATATTTGGAGATCCACAACCAAATCATAACTTATTCCTGGAAGAGTTCTTTTTTGGTT
>JAKTYG010000202.1:0-20605 GCA_030564725.1 Chernovozyma sophiae-reginae
CTGCATTTACAAGACTCCTTTGGTCAGGGAGCTCTTGTTACTCTCATAAAAAAAAACATAAAAAACAAAAAAAAAGCAAAAAACATAAAAAAACAAAAAAAAAACAAACAAAATATAAAAAAATATAAAAAGGCTCTGATTGTAGACTTCCTCGTTGTAGAATTGTAGTTTCAATTCAGTGTAATATGTCGTCAGAGTAATTCCAATATACTTGATAGGCGTGTAACAAAGTACGATATCTCAGTGGTTGTAAAGACACGTTCACTATTTCTTGAATTCTTGAAGGTTTTCATTTGTCAATTGAACAGTTGTTCATCTACTGAATCAAGCTCTTTATTCATTTCACTCCAGTCCCGTATGGTGGCAACACCCTTAATATGTAACATACCAATGCACAGATTGCTTCTACTAGAATTGCCTTTGAGCAATCATCTACTATTAGCGCTTATAATTTCATCTCAATGGCTCTTTTCAGATGAATGTTGATTGAATTCGTAGTATCCAATCCGATATCTTTGGCAGACATTCCCATGACATGAAGTTAGCTTCAGCCTCAGTTATACTCTCTATTGGAATGCTTTGGTTCGCAATTTTGCAATGATATCCCTCGATATCTTCTGTGTAAACGTCTTCATCTTTCTGTTCAACCGTACCGCTGTTCCTCGTTGTGCTGACCCGTAATGTTAGTTGTCTGACGCCGCTGTACAAGATGCTTCGAATGAATTGCAAAAGTTGAGATAAGTTAATCGTGCGCTAATATGCAGAGCCAATTGCACTATACGCAGAGATCGAGTCTTTCCTTATCTATCACGTGATGCAATTACTTCTCTGAATCCAGAAATCTCCGCGATGTGGAACCCTCAAATGAGAGGAACCAGTTAAAGGTTGCAAACTGAGACTTGGATATCAATTATTCCTTTAAATTGGAGTTCAAGAAAGAATAGTTTTGACAAAATTCAAGAAGAAGAAGAAGAAGAAGAAGAAGAAGACCCAACGTGAAATTTTTAACAATGTACAGAACAACAGAATTACTTGAATTGAAGTTTGGGATTGACTTTGTTCCCAGCTGCGGATAAGTTCACCTTTGATTTATAATCTCTTAATGTCCTTCTACTCATTGTCTCCCTACGACCAAGCACCTACTTTTTGTTGAACAATCTATTCCTTTCAATATAAACAAATAAACTAATAGTAATACATAACACAGTCATTATAATTTTTTTTTTTTCATTTTGTTTGCACCTTCTGGTCCATCTATCAATCTCAGTTGCAACCTTTCAGAGGTGTTCAACAACATGTATCTCGTACTAGGTTAAGCATTTGGCGCGCATCTCACATTAACAGTGAGTTTGCCTTTACCAACTGACAAGTTAAAGTTCTTTCCGTGTGCCAAAACTTCTTTCAACGAAATGGTTGCTGTCCCGATTTCAACATTCTTTCCAAAGGTATGCTTTTCTCTAACTACAAATACAAGAATTGCACCCGAAGTTGCATTGAAAGGTATGGATTCATTCCAATTGAACACTCGTGACCTGTACTCGTGACCTGTCTCCTCTAACTTCGCATGCTCCGATACAAAATGCTGGTCCTGACATAGAATCTACTCTAGCTGGAATAGATGCTCCCTTTTCACCTTGTTCGCCAATGGAACTACTTCTAGAAGTATATGCACTGGAACTACGAGAGTTGTCCCAAATTTGGTCTTTGAGGTGAAGGTAAAACGTCTGAGTCGAGAGTAGGGCCCTAAACCCACTGAGGTAAGTTACCTACATATAGACTCCATGTGTTCACTTTCTCTCAAACCAAATTTCAATGTCCTGCATTCAATTCATTTCTACATGCACAACCACACATGTCTTTTGACTCATTTTTTCTTTTTTGCTGCCAAATTTACAGCTCAAGTTCTTTCTTTCTTCTACTTCATCGTTATTACCATGACCGATTTGAATGTCAATGAGATGACGGGCAACTCCTCGAGGAGAAGGAAAACTCCTAGACGAGCTTTCATAAATAATACGCAAAGAGCTACGACGAAGACCGACTTCGAGTCCCTAACTGAGACTGGAGAAGGTGGCGAACCAAAGTCAAAGAAAGGGCCATTTAAAAAGTCACAAATTTCTAATAAAAGAGACGGAGTTCCATCAAATGCAAAAGCTGCTAAGTCAAAGATACCCAGAGATCTCAAGAAACCATCTTTTACCCGAAAACTGAAGAAGATCGAGGTGAAAAATGACAATAGATACCTTGAAATTGTGAAGCTTTTGAAGAGGTATAAGCCTGTCACTATAAATGGTGTTTCAGTGAAGAGCATAATAGAAAAAGGGCAAAATTCGCTTGAAAATGAACAGAAAACAGCGCCAATTGACATTGAAAACAACCCAAATCTGTTAAATTCTGGCCCACAATCCACTACGGAATCCAATAACTCATTGTCCCAAACTGTATCGCTTCAAAATACTACTGACAGAGTTTTAAAGTCTCAACTACCAAAACCATTGCATGATCCCGTAAACACTTTCCTTCATAAGCTTATAAATGACGGAAGTCCTATATATATTCTGTTGATAATAACTCCGTCAGACCCAGACTTCCCATTTGACCTAGAAACTCTCAAGATCAGTCTTTGCGTCCCACCGAAGTATCCGTACGACTCGCTAATTTCTCCATCAATTTACGTTCTCAACGATGACATTCCAAGGGGATTTGCAGTGAATATTGAATTGGGGTTCAGAGAAATCACTCACTTGGCACTCGGTAGAGCTACTCAGGAACCAGAAGGAATCACTTTGGCAAAAGGGAGGGGCCTTTTATCTCAAATTCAGACATTAGACAGGAACCTTGAGCATTTCTTGAAGCAAGAAAGGAAGGAAACAATCAAATTTGTAAAAACCAAGAAGACTAAATCAGGATCAGGAACTAGCACCAAGGAAACCACCCCTGTTCCTAACGCAGCAATTCCTTCAACCAGCTTTTCAGCAGCTCTTCCAACATACAACTATCTGATACCATCTTCCAATATTATGTCCAGTAAGAAAAGAGAAAATCTCTTGGCAGAAATGAACGGAAAATTGGACTGCCGGTTGTTCAACAAAAATAATGAAGAGAATGTATTCCGAATCGACCTACCTATTTCGAACAAAAAAAATGGCATTAACGTTCCTAAACCCTGGACAAACCTCAAATCTTTAGAAATTAGATTGCACGTACCGATGGGTTACCCAGAACAAAAAGCTTGGATATCTGTGCCGACTCAAATGTTGAATAAGATATCCAATATTCTGGTAAAGGAAAATGCTTCACCTGAAGAAATTGAACGGAATGCCCAACGAGCAATGCAAGAACGTAGAGAGTTGAAAATCTCGGCCTCCCTGTTGGAGACCAACTTTCAAAAGATCCCAGAAATAATGGCTAATGCCAAAGAAGATTTGGTGACAATATTGAATTTCACGGTGAATAATTTAGGAGTTTTGTGCTTGAAGGAACCAGAATGTTTTGAGATATTTAGAATGATGAGCTTATTGTGAGAGAAGAATGGAGATTAAGGTATTTACAGCTGGACAGGGAAGAAGATTAGGAAATGAAAAAAGTGTAAAAATGAAGAAAGTGTGAAATTATTATAAAATGAAAATAGTCCACGCAGAGGAGAAGTGTTATTATGACCTTTTAAGATTACTGTACCAGTTTTTGATATCAACCGGTGCTCTGTCTCTCTGTATAGAATTTCCAATTCAGGACAAGATCAGATCATTATGCGATAGAAGGTCCTCTTTTGTCAACTACGGCTAGTACTACATGCAGGCATTACCGTTGAGGTAACGAATGAACAAAGAAAACGTACTGCACATAAAGAAAATAACCGTGTAATGGCTCACCTGACAAGCTAAAAATGTAATGCCAGTACAGGTCTCATCAATCGAGATTCTGCCAACCAATAGCATCACATACTAGCCCCACAATTTATGTATTATCAGGCATGTATCAATTAAAGCAGTTCCGTTCAACAAGAAAATGGACCCTAAGACCCTGGGGTTCTCCACAAGGAGGAAAGACTCGAATACAATTACATACAGGAACACCGGTAGAAATGCCCAGAAACGGTAATAGATGGTAAGTTGTGAGATAAGCCTTTTCGTTGAAACAGAAACAAAAGTGAAAAGATAGAGATTAAGATAAAATAACCCTACCATTTCGAGAGTGGTTATGTGCATGGTCATACCGGTAACCTTTTAATTGAGCCAATCAAGAGTCAATCCTTCAATTTAGACCATCTAATAGGACTATAGTTAAGCTACTTTTTGTTGATGGTGGGTACTTTCATAACGGGGGCCTGCACACAGACCGTTATCAGTTTTTTTCTTTCAAATTTTTCAAAATGTTGGCGGCTGAATCTTATCGCAGCAATGGACGATTCTCTGAAATGATAAGGGCGCACGTCGCCGTAATCGAATCAGAAGCTGAACGTATAAAGCCAGCAAAAGGTCCTGATGAAATTGAGAATTAGGATGACTTGGATATACATAAATTTATTTCTTTGGTTCCTGACTAGAGGTATTAACATATTGACTGATCGCTTGACTGAGTAGCTTTCTTGAACTGTTCAATATTTTATTGTTAACGAGCTTCACTGTTGATCAGTTTTTGTTCGATTCTAGTTGAGAAATTTCGAGACTTAGTGGAGCAGCTGATTTGTTTTACTTTGTATTGAACTGGGTTCTTTCTTTTTCTTTTTTTTTTTGGTTATTTGGCTGCATATTTGCTGCTTATTCCATTTACTGTTGTCCTATCGACCAGTTAATTTCCCGTGTGTTACTTGAGAAACACGTCAACGTTTATTGACTGATTTTGAAGTAATTTATTATCAATATTGAAAGTGCAAACTTTAATTTTATTTTAGCTACAGATTTTCGTGGCTCTATTTTTCCATCGTCCAGATCACTGCTTGCAATATGTTTTCTGAAAAATCTAAAACTTCTGTTGAGGTCCATCCAGTCACTTCAGTGGCTATTGGAGATCTTCAGGAATACATCTCGCATGCTAACCATAACGATTCTAAAGCTGCTAAACTTTTAGAAGAAGCTCAAGCCAATCTTAAACTTGCTACTGAAACCGGTTACACCCCAGAATTACGTCGTAATTTCAGTATTTGGTCTTTACTTGGAGTTGGATTTGGTCTTACCAACTCTTGGTTTGGTATCTCAGCTTCTCTTATCACTGGGATTTCTTCAGGAGGTCCCATGCTTATTATCTATGGGATTATTATTGTTGCAGTGATATCGTTGGCCATTGGTGCTACGTTATCTGAATTAACCAGTGCTATGCCTTCTGCTGGTGGTCAATATTATTGGACCATGAAGCTTGCTCCCCGTGCATGGGCTCCATTCTTGTCTTATATGTGTGGAGCATTTGCTTGGGCTGGTTCGGTATTCACTTCTGCATCCGTTACCCTTTCGTTATCCAGTGCTATTGTTGGAATGTATGCCTTGGGTTCAAATAACCCAAACTTTGAGGTTAAGACTTGGCAAGTGTTTGTTACTTACGAGCTCCTCAATATATTTATTTTGTTTTTCAACATTTGGGAAAGACCCCTTCCAGCCATTTCTAAATGGTCTTTATATACTTCACTTGGTTCTTTCGTTATCATTACTATTGTGGTGTTGGCTAAGAGCTCAGGTAACTTTGCAACCGCAAAGTTTGTGTTTGTCGAATTCAATAACGGAACTGGATGGTCGTCTTCAGGTATTGCCTTCATTGTTGGGCTTGTTAATCCAAATTGGTCATTTTCCTGTTTAGATTGTGCCACTCATATGGCAGAAGAAATTATTAATCCAGAAACTCAAATTCCCAAGTCTATCATGCTTACAGTTGTGATTGGATTTATCACTTCTTTCTGTTATTCCATTGCAATGTTCTTTTCTATTACCAATTTAGATGCTGTGTTAAACTCAACCACTGGTGTACCGATTATGGATATTTTCTATCAAGCACTTGGAAATAAAGCCGGAGCAATTGTTTTGGAAGTGTTGATTTGTCTTACTGCCCTTGGTTGTAACATTGCTTCTCATACTTGGCAAGCAAGGTTATGTTGGTCATTTGCCAGAGATAATGGACTTCCAGGTTCAAGATACTGGTCCAAGATTAACTCAAGAACTAAGCAACCAGTTAATGCTCATTTGATGTCTTGTGCATGGTGTGCAGTGATTGGATGTATTTATATGGGATCTACTACTGCTTATAATGCGATGGTGGTTGGTTGTATTGTGTTTTTGTTACTTTCGTATAGTGTTCCTACTGCTTGTCTTTTGATTAAGGGAAGAAACAATATTGAACATGGACCATTTTGGTTGGGAAATCTTGGACACTTCTGTAATTATGTGTTACTTGCATGGACTGTGTTTGGAACGATTTTCTATTCATTTCCATTTGTTATGCCAGTTACTGCAGGAACTATGAATTATGTTTCGGCAGTTATTGGAGTTTATGGAGCTTACGCAATTATCTATTGGGTGTTAAGAGGGAAGAAACATTTCAAAACTATTTATGATCGTGAGGAAGATACAGAATTGACCAAGCAATTGTCAAATCAAGTTGAAGAATTGGAGGTTATTTTGAGTAAGCAGGTTGATGGAAAGTTAGATTAGAGAGAGACAGACAGAGAGAGAAAGAGAATTTGATAAATGTACAGATTGGAAATTTTTTTTAAAGATATGAAAAAAGACTAATGTAGAAGGGATACTATAGGACTCCATGAGAGAGCGCTAAACTCATCTTTTTGGGTACTTTATAGCTCGTGGTAGCCACCAAGTGCTAGAAGCTAACTATTCATTCAATGTGAACAGTCCATCCCACTTGATGAGGTTAAGGTTGGCTCATACTTCTAAGTCCGGTACTTCTCTCCGATTCGTGCATATACCTGATCTCTTTTGGGAAACAAACGCAGACATTCTAATTCTTCAATCTTATTGTTAAACCATATGCAGGCAATGTTCGGGATATGGTTTCAAGATTCCACTGTTTTGAAAAATCGACAATCTTTCTCTACCTCTTTCCTTGAGTACTTGCATTTTTCGTTTAGAAACTAGAAGAGAAAAGAGTTGAAAAGAGACTCTACTCATCTCTGGATATACAAGCTAATTTATTTTTGATTGAAGCGCGCCATAAAGGCTCTGTAATCGAAAATCGAAGTACAAATTTGTCGGATAAGTCTCAGAGTTTGTTGGTGAGTCAGTGACTGTATCCATCTTTAAGCGAATCAAACCCACAAATCCGATCAAGAATTGAAGTAGATAGAGCAGCTGGACATAACTGTGTTGAACTGAGCTGTCTAAATAGTACTGATAGTATTGAAGATCATCCAATCGGCTGGATTGTTCTACACTGTGCGAAACTGAGCGACACTGAGCGACACTGAACTGTACTGAACTGTACTGAACTTTACTATACTATACTATACTATACTACACTATACTACACTGTACTACACTGCACTATACTGAACTGTACCATACTATATCGTACTATACTGCTCTACTTTCAACCATACTGAGCAATACTGAACAACACTGGTACTGCTCCTTAAGATCTCTCCACCCCACGCTATGTCCCTTGTCGCTGATTCCACCTTGACTCATCTTGCAGGCAAGACTCAAGGAGCTCAAAGTACTTCCAATCACATCACTTTCCAATACGCTAATGAATGTGACCTTGATATCCATTGCTCTCCCTTTGGATTATCAGGACTTTATATTAAGATCAAGGGAACCAATATCATGGGAATAGGTTCAACCATGGGACTTGTAACTGGTTCTACCACCGGCTACATTCACTACAATGATAGCAAAGATCTCATGGACCAGAAGTATAAATTGTACGTAGTGGTGGATGATGAAGGAATGATTCGTGTGGACTTCACCAAAATCTTCACCTTGAAACATCAAACAGGTGATTTACAAAGAGAACGAAGTGAAGATGGTGCCAGCAGCGTTGTGTCTGGAGATACAAATGGCCCATATTCGGTGGTTCTGTCAATTAGATCGCCACTGGACCCCCAATTGAATGGTTTCACTCCGGGAAGTAACAGTCCTGATTCCAAGCGACACGATCCCACCGATCTAGGGAATTATGAAGAAGATTTGCTTCCTACTTTGGTGTTCAAGGGTAAATGTCCCGAAGGACGGCCCGACAAGCTTGATCCATTCATAGGAATCTTTTCCTTTGAGAGCGATGATTAGAGAGAGAGAGAGTTACAACAAATAGATTATTTATGCACTGCCTTTGAGAGATTGTAGTTGTGGTAGTACTGTAGAAGATATAAGCTCAGAAGCGGCATGCGACCTAGTGAAGCTCAGGTATCTGTATCATTTCAGTATACGCCACCAGACCACCTGCGCGTTCCCCTAACTCTGCCAGTCGAGTAAATTCGACGCGAAGCTGCTCATGGACTGCGGTACGAAGAGAGCGTCTGGGACTCTTCGAATTGAATAACTGAGCTTTCATTGTACCGCTCCGCTAGGGCCATTTCATGGAGACCCCTGCGGGGGGCTGCTTCCTGCGGGAGTCGCAGGAGTCCTTAGCACTAGCGAAGCGAGCCAAGCTCCACGCAGTGGCTCTCCGCGAGCAGAGGCCAGCGGAGCGTCTTCGACCCAGAGCGAGATAGACAACGGTAGTTTAGTTAGGTTGGATGACAGAAGGACTCTCAAGTACTAATCGCTGTTCTGCTTAAGTCTCGTAGCTAAATGTTGTTCAAGGGTTAGCAGAGGATTCGATGTTTACTTACAGAGACCGTGCGACCGGATACTGTAGAATATCCGATTCAACCCCACCATCTGGGCTCTATTTTTTCTGGAGTTCGCTCTGAAGGTTCCCTAAATTGGAGTATCGAATACTTTCGCAGGGGAAATTACTCAGAAAGAAAAAGCAAAAAAATGTTCCGAGGGAAAGCGCTACCCCACAAAACTGAAAAATTTCGCTCAACTTGGAAGAGTTGGAACTATCGATAACAACCGACACAGTGTCCAGTACGATAAAATGAATGTTGGTAAATAGATTTGAAGTGATAGTCATGATCAACTCTAACCCTACCCTTCGTAACACTTTGATACCAATAATACATCTGGCACTAGTAGATTATGGTGGTTTATGTCTCTCACTAATCTTGCAAAATCAGCGGCACAAATTCCCCATTTAGGATATCGCACCTAGAAATTTAACATTAAAGATATCGCCCATCGCATGAACCCCAGGTTTCAGTTTTTATCCGAACCGCCATGTCGGAAGTGAGAAATGATGTGGTGGAACCCAAACCAGCGGCTGTGGGGTGGGTCCAACTTGGAACGAGATAGGGAAGATAAGCATGATGTAGGATGTAGGTTGTGATTGATCTGAGCTTGGCCAAGCGATTCTGGTATTTGCAAACTACAGATATGTGAGAGGGTATGGACCACTTGAACGAGATTGTCGCAGAAGTGGGGGAGCAGCATTGGCTTCATCGGGACCCAAGATTGAGAGAGAGGGAGTGAGATAGTGAGAGGGAGATAGTGAGAGGGAGAGGGAGAGAGAGAGAGGGAGAGAGAGAGAGGGAGTGAGAGAGAGGGAGTGAGATAGTGAGAGAGAGAGAGGGAGAGAGAGGGAGAGAGAGGGAGAGAGAGGGAGAGAGAGGGAGAGAGAGAACGTGAGAGATAATGAGAGAGAGAGTATGACAAGAATACCTTCATCTTACCTCTGCTATCCCCTAGGATCGTCGGGAAGCTCTCATGCTCCAGTCGTTATCTTTTGCGGTGTCTGTGTGCGCTGCCCTCTCGGTAGCCTCGCGCTCGTTCACAGTCCTCCAGTGTCCATTTAGTGACACTTCGCGCTAAAATCAATGAATGCTCACTACTCAGACTAAAAAAAAAGAGAGTCGAAGCTTTGATCTCACAACAGAACGCACCAAATAGCAGAAGCACTGCGCTGCACCAGCAAACCACCTTCACAGGACACTCACCGAACTCGGCATGAGACTCAAAGGACACTCTTACTACGACTCTCTCCGAACCCCTTCAATGCATTAATCCTATATCCATCCCTCTCATTCAACTAAATCCCAAAGCTTCTACTTTATTCCATGGCGCTGACAGATCTTTAAAACCTTCTTTTACTGTCCCTCTTGATCCTCTGGGTCATTTTCCCTCGCCAACAATCGCAACTCTCCTAAAATTTTCACTGCACTGATCGGCTCCAGATCTGTCGCCCCAATGACCCCAGTTGGCTCGTGACCCCCAAATTCTTCTTCACATGTCCATACAAAATTCAGTCGCACTTTCATCTTTGTCAACTTTGGATCCCCTCCTCGGCATGATTTTTCCTCGGACCCTCAATGATCTCAAAAATGCGGAGTAACTTTATATAAAGGCATCCAGTTCGGCCCCAATTGGAAATGTGAAAACTTCATCTTTTGCATTTGTAATAACAGTCTCTATATATCGCTGTCATATATAGCAACTACTTTTCAAAGTTAGAGCAGAAGTTTTTTTTTTTTCATTTTAAGAAGTACAATCAAGTTACAGACGAGACTTTCTAATTATACATATCAAATAAGAATAATACAAAATCAAAGATGGATAGATTAAATCAATTAGCTGGTCAACTCTCTCCTTCAGCAAAGAGTTCCATCACCGCAAAGAACCCAGATGACGTTGTTATCATCTCTGCTTACAGAACTGCTCTCACCAAGGGTGGTCGTGGTGGCTTTAAGGATGTTGGATCTGACTATATCTTAAACAAATTCTTGGAACAATTCATTGCTAAATCCGGAGTTGATGTAAACTTGATCGAAGATGTTGCCATCGGTAACGTTTTAAATCGTGCTGCTGGTGCTTCTGAACATCGTGGTGCTGCTCTTGCTGCAGGTATCCCAAATAAATCTGCTTTCATAGCTCTTAATCGTCAATGTTCTTCTGGTTTAATGGCCATTTCTGACATTGCCAACAAGATTAAGTGTGGTGAAATCGACTGTGGTTTAGCTGGTGGTGTAGAATCTATGAGTACCAATTACGGACCTCAATCTATTCCAAAAGTCGATTCTCATTTGCAAGACAACCCAGAAATGGCTAAATGTTTAATTCCAATGGGTATTACTAATGAAAACGTTGCTGCTAAATATTCTATTCCTCGTGACATTCAAGATGTTTTTGCCGCCAAATCTTATAACAAGGCTGCTGAAGCTATAGCTTCTGGTGCTTTCAAGGATGAAATTTTACCAATTGAATCTATAATTGCTGAAGAAGATGATGATGAAAATATTACTTATACCAAAAAGATTATTGATACCGATGAAGGTCCAAGAAAGGGAGTTACTGCTGAATCTTTAGGTAAGATTCGTCCAGCTTTCAAAAAAGATGGTGTTACTTCCGCTGGTAATGCATCTCAAGTTTCTGATGGTGCTGCCGCTGTCATTCTTATGAGAAGATCTTTAGCTGAAGAAAAAGGTTACCCAATCATTGGTAAGTTTGTTCTTTGTGTATCTGTTGGGGTACCTCCTGAAATCATGGGTGTTGGTCCAGCAGTTGCTATTCCAAAAGTTTTAAAGAAAACTCACTTGACTGTTGATGACATTTCCGTGTTTGAAATTAATGAAGCTTTCGCTGCTCAATGTTTATATTCAGCCAAGACATGTAATGTTCCAGAAGAGAAATTAAATATCAATGGTGGAGCCATTGCTCTTGGTCATCCATTAGGTGCTACTGGTGCTAGACAATATGCAACTATCTTAAGATTATTGAAGAAAGGTGAAATTGGTTTAACCTCTATGTGTATTGGTACAGGTATGGGTGCTGCTTCTATAGTTGTTAGAGAATAGATTTCTGACCAAACTATATTTCAATTTTTTAAGTATTTATATAACACGATAACAAGCTTAACATGAAAAAAAAAAAAAAATAAAATAGGAGAATATTTAGTATTGAACTTTGTAGTATGAGTTATGAGAGATTTGAGATATTAGTGCCAATGGAGAAGTTCTACGTAGTCTCGTACACCATTTCTCTTCAATTGATGTAATACTTCCAAGTCTCTGGTAAATACTATTATAATACATTATTTAAAATACACATTGGAACTTTTTCGTCTTTGAGGTGCCAGTTCTGTCTCTGTATCCCCTTCTGCTACCACCGAAGACTCTTTAGAAGTTGATTTCTCTTGACCCTGGTGTGCTCCATGTGGAAAATAAACCACATTGATCGGTGGAAGATAGTAAACGTTGGAGATTGGGAAATACTTGTACCGATTCTTTCGACTTTTCTGTAACGCAACAAGTTGATCACTATTTATCCGATTATTGTTAAGCATGGACTTTAGGTTAATCGAAGAAGAGCTTGTAGCACTGTAGATTAGTGGAGGAATTGATTTGTTTGACTTTTTTTGAATTCCATAAGGCTGGATAAGTTTAAGTGCAGGATTCTTCTGTTTCTGAGAGAATACATCTTCATCTTCATCATCGTTATCGTTATCGTTATCGTCAGCGTTGGAATCAGCATTGCCATCAGTATCTCCTTCAGGATCTGCACTACCACCCTCTACAACCTCAGGACCTTTTATATCATCATCCTCATCTTCTATTTCGTCATCTTCTTCAAGGTCCATATCTGCTTCCTCACCGTTAACTTTGTTTGAACTCAGCTCGTTCGTCAGTTTGTCCACCGTTGTTGTTGTTGCTGTTGCAACGACATTTGTGTTTTCAGAATCCACTTTTCCACCAGAAATATTGCTATCTGTTCCATGGAAACTTTCTCTTACGGTAGGTATTCTTTGCTTGATCGATATATCATTCTTCTCTTCGTAGAAAGAGGGATTACGTCCTCTAACAATTAGTGGACTACTAACAAGATCGAAAAGAATAACTTCATTTTGGTCTCCAGAAACCGGATTCAGTCCAGAAAACCCATCCACATAATCATCGTAATATAAATCGGCAACCACAGCACTTACTCTAACAATAATATTGTAATAATTTTGGAATGAAAGCTTCCCGTTGTTTGGTGTAGCACTCTTAAATTGAAGCTTTTTCACCACGAAGAAGTTCTCAATAGATCCATCCTCATTATTCTGGACATCATTAAGAGTGAAAATGTGTTCAGTATCGGTCATTTGGACAGGATTAATCATTTGGGCAGGTTTGAGATCACCTTTCTTCATCTCTTCCTTTTTGGGCTTCTTTTCCTTTGAATCGTCACTTATTACCATGGGCACATTTTCTGAAGATGAAAAATTTGTATTGGCCAAGATCTCCAATTTGAACCATTTAATAACTCGAGTAACTGTGTATCCATATTCAAATGTTTGGAGCTTAAGGATTCTAGATGCATCCAAATTTGAAAACCCCGAAATGCTGAACCCTACTGACAATTGAATGAAGTTACGACGATAACAAGAAAGAATCTTAGGAGGTTGTTCATCTAAATTTGCATCGGAATGATTACCTTCAATATCTTTACCATTGATTCGATAATAATTGCGATTATCCAACTCGTTAGTGTAGAATCTTCCGTTAAGGAATCCAGTAAGATCCAGATCAAGGGGATTGTCATTGTTGTCCACTAGTTTATATTCAATTTTTGGTTTATTTTGGATCGGTTTAAGATCAAGAAGTTTCGTATAGGTGGATTCATTCCACTTGGTTGGCGGGAGTTTGCTCTTTGCCTTTTTCTTCTTCTTTTTATTCTCTTGGGCTGTCGAATTGGCTTGATTGTCAGTCAATGCCGATGAGTCAAAGGTAGCAGAAGAGTTTCCAGGATACGGCAGAACTTCATAGTGCACGCCATTGGGGTAATCAGCCGACGCTTCCCTGGCCCTCTGGAGATATTTTATGCGATCTCGTTTCTTTCGGGCCTCAAGGTTCAAATCACCAGGCCCTAGTCCAGCTCCACTGCCAGCTCCACCGCCAGCACTACCGCCAGGACCAGCGCCAGGACCAGCACTACCACCATCACCAGCTAGACTTCTCGCATCTCCCATAGAGGGCCCCGCGCCATCTTGCCCATTACTAATGGAACCATTGGGAATCGCAGAACCCATTGACGATACCCCAGCGTCCAAGTATTCCACCCCATGGGGCAGTTGTTCCATCCTGGAATTCATCATCATCTGTCTCTCGTACTGCAGTCTGTTGTCGATATACAGTTGATCAAACTGGCTACTGCTGTTGTTATTGCCGTTAGGAAGCCATACGAATTCGGGATTGAACGAAGACACCTGTTGCATATGATACGAGCCCATATGTTGACGTTGCATTGCAGCGGTAGCCGCTCCTGCCCCAGCTTCTATGGGGACATAATTGGCGTAATGGTTTATGTACGGGTTTCCCTGCGATACCGGAGTGTGAATATGTCCTCGTTGGTGGTTAGGATTGAGATAATTGCTGGTGTTGGTGTTGTTTACGGTATTCTCCTGAGCCAAATTGTGATTGACAAACGATGAATTGCCATGATTTGACATACTATTCTGGCCCGAAACCATCATCAGGTTACATCGTTGGGAAGTATTGGCAATACCAAACGATTGGATATCATTATTACTATTGGATATGAAGTCATTATTGGTAATAAAAGTATTGAACGACGACAACTCATCTTGTCTTAACGAAGAGGTGAAAGGATCATTATGGGAATCGATGGATTCCAATTTGACAGCACCTGCGGAATGGTCCTGAAACATTTGATGATTCGAAGAGGTCACGTTGGAACCAGAATTAGTTCTAAATTTGTGGCGGTTGGTGTTGGTGTTGGAGTTGGTGTCTATATTGGTACTGGTACCGGCTACATCTGCAGTAGAGGATCTAGGATTGCCCGCACCAGTACCTGCACCACCATTATGAAGAATATCAGGGAGAAACAAAGATGTCAAGTCATCATAAGCTTCAGAACTGGACGATGCTTCCTCCATTTTGTATTTATTGTTTTCTGTTTCTGTTTTCTGTTTTCTTTCTCACCGGCGGATGATCCCAAACAGAGCTCTTGTAAATAGTTAGCGGCAGCACTATATCTGAGTTCCAGCCTCAATATCAGAGTTCCAGACCCGAATGAGATAGTTGGTCAACCTTCTTTGGTTTGTCTTGTAGCGTTTGATTCGGTTTTCGTTCTCGTTTTCTTTAGTTTGAAACTACTTCAGATCAGCGGGGAACAGCAATCTGGGTGGGGGTGTGTTCGTCAAAGCCAAAGAAACTAGTTTAGCTTTGGAAGAAGAACCTACAATCGACAGTCCTAATACAAGATAATCACAAATGGTAACGAGAAGGATCTCGTTGGTGTGATGTTTCTAGCAAAAATGCAATATGTCACAAGATATCTATCTTATAAAAACGAGTAGTCCTTACAATTTAGTGGAGTACAAAAAATAGTTCGAGTTGAAGATAAAATCACAAATCGCGAGTGCCGGAAAAAATGTAACCAAGTTGTAATCAAAGAAAGAAAGAGAGAAGAAGTCGAGAACCAAACGGCCACTTCGCAGCATTATTCTGGGGAGAATCGCATCACTGATCTGGCGAGGTTTTCCCGCGCTACGCAAGACGAGTTGGCAAAGAAGCTAAGATTGGAGGAACGGCGGGGCAATTCAGCGGATCAGTACCGCTCTATCAAAAGATGGAACAAGTCATGGGCAATCAACTTTAACATAGTTGCCGACTAAAGTTTCGTAGATGATAAAGTTTTCGATGGAACCAGAAAGATATCATGGATTTTCCATTTTGGGTAGCGTTGAGTTGGGGTACTGACAGGCTTCCGTTTTACTCTCGCGCAAAACTTCTAAAGATTTTCCGAGAGATGTCCCAAAGCTCTATTTCACTTACCAAATCTAGAGATGGACTCTCCACCAGAGAACAAAAAAAAAAATCAGTCCTCAAACTTTGGCCAGAACATCTGGTTCTCCATGGCAATTTGTGGTTCGGTTTAGAGATCTAGGACTGACGGAAGAAGACTTTCCACTCTCCCTTGTAGCGAATGCAAAATGCGGGCCGGATCAATTTTCTCATTGTCCCGCTAATTCTAGCGAACTCTTCCCTAAGATCCTCCCGCAACTTCATCTTCTACGCCAAAATCAAAAATACTTTATATGCAGTACACTTGCATCAGTCACTTTAGGGGCCATCCGAAAAGATTAAACAAAGCTTGAAATTAGTGGTTGCATGATATAAACAATCATATAACAATGTTACAGCAGAGGAAACATAGTTTGGAACATTTCAGACTTCTGCATCGAACAATATAACAGGGAAAGAAACTTACTATATACAGGAACAGCTATTAGCAAGATAAGACATGTAGAAGGATCTCGCGCAGCGAGCCAAGCTCCACGCAGTTGCTCTCCGCGAGCAGCGGCCAGCAGAGCCTCACGACAATCATACAATAGAAAGAGCTTCGCTCTGAATTACCAATTGGTTTTACTTACTAAAACGTTTAAGACCTCAAAAAAGATTGGTTGCTCTTGAATGGATGTCTTGTCTCAGATGTCAATTGTCTGAGGAAAGCAACAACAAAAAAAAAACGTCATCCTACATACAACCAATTTAAGCTACGCTTATGTGCAGAAGCTCCGCGCTCAGAGCGTATGTTTGCTCCAATTGCTGCAGAGAAGAAACATCGAAAAACCACCTATATGCAGTACACTTATATGGGGACATTTATGGGGATCAGATTGGATTGAAAAAACTTGAAATTAGTATTTAATAATTATAAAGCACTTGAGATGGGTATATGTGAAGAGTAGGTTAGTTTTAGAGCGCATTTGGTTTCAGAATTGATCAATAGAAAGGGAAACAAAAACAACTATATGCAGACAGAGCCACTACATACAGGATAATATTTTGGACAGAAATGATCGCTCGCTTCGCCAGAGAAGACAGGGGGCAGATCCAGAGACAAGGCACTCTTATCTTTGGTCTTCAGTATTGAGGTACCACAAGAAAAATGAAAACCTCGTTCATTCTAAAATTGACTAAACTCGAGACCACAAGTGCTCCGTCAGGTCCATTTTAGTGAGAACCTTAACCTTTTCTTTTTTTTTCTCTCAGGGAAATTCTAAGCTAGAGCTGAGGTAACCAAGAAACAGCCCATTCGCTTCTCTTTGTCAGTTGCTGTTAGGGAGGAGCTGGGGCCCAAAAATCCGCTAAAATAGCGCCTTATGTGTTCACTAAATAGTTTGCGCGCGCTGGACTCTTTACCCTCCTCCTCTTTTGAGTCTCTCGAAAAAGTCATTCGACCTGTTTTACTCTTTTCTTGCCTTCTCTCCTTTCTTAGCTACTCCCAGGAAACAGACCAATTGTATAATTCTGGCGTTCTGGCTAATCGGCTAATTCTGTTTGATTGTTTGTTGACTTCAATTGACTTGTTGCTGCTACTGATCTTGTGTGCCTTCTTTGTTTGCTCAACTTCTGATTCAAAATGGTAGTTCAAGATGATTTTGCCGTCGAGCAATACATGGACAAGTACGAAATTAATGTTGAATTCAATTTAGGAGAAACGTGTTGCTACTCGTTATCGGTGCAAGAAATTGCTAATTTGGATCGTGAAAATTCCAGTTCCGCCGCCGAACTTAGCACTTTATCGGATGATCTATTGAATTCTAGACTCACATATGGACACATAAGAGGTTCTCCAGATCTTAAAAGGGCCATAGTATCTCTTTATAAGGATACTCCATTAACAGTAGATGATTTGGTGGTTACTAATGGAGCAATTGGGGCCAATTTCTTAACTTTTTATGGAATTATAGAGAAAAATGATCACGTAGTGGTGGTTGATCCTTGCTATCAACAACTTACTTCGGTTCCTGAAATGTTTGGGGGAAAAGTTGATCTTTTAAAACTTAAATTTGAAGATTCTTTTCAACCAAATGTTGAAGAATTAGCAAAATTGGTCACTCCCAAGACTAAATTGGTGGTAATCAACAATCCCCACAATCCAACTGGAGTAGTTTGGGATAACCAAGTGTTGCAAAAAGTGGTTGATATTTGCAAGCAAAACGACACCTACTTGTTATGTGACGAGGTATACCGACCATTGTATCATTCGGTTAATGTTGCTCCACCATCAATTTTATCATTTGGATACGAAAAGGCAATCTCTACTTCTTCAGTTTCGAAAGCTTTCTCACTTGCAGGGTTAAGATTGGGCTGGATATCTACCCTTGATCAAGAACTTATCAATAATTTCCATTCAAAGCGTGACTATAACACAATTTCGATCTCCAGTGTTGATGATAAGTTGGCCACTTTTGCTTTGAACCATTCAGAATCAATTCTTAAGCATAATTATCAGCTTTGCATTAAAAATTTAGAGATTATTCAAAGATTCATTGATCAATCTGAAGGATTATTGGAATGGATTAGACCAAGCGGCGGTTCAACCTGTTTCATCAAGGTTACCGTTGCAGATTTTGACACTTATGAATTCTGTGTACAGCTAGTAACAAAATATAAAGTGTTGACGGTACCAGGAGAAGTATTTGGCCATCCAGGGTTTTTAAGAATCGGATTTGGGAATAGTACCCATGAGTTGGAGCAAGGATTCCCAATTCTTTTAAGATTTTTGAAGGAGAGAGTTGGCAACAAGTGAGGATTCGAGTGATAGAAGGATGTATAGAGAAAGTGGGAGTGAGTGTGAATGTGGGTGACTAAGAGAGATTAAAATTAAACCATTGAAGAAAGAAAAACTGGCAAACCGGGAAAGGACGAGGCGAATAATGTTTTCCATATACGAAATTCAACCCACACACAATGATTAAGAAAGATTGGAATCCCGATTTGGTTCAAGTGTTGAAAATGGAATTTACTTGCGAAGGCTATGATGACATGGAATGTGATAAGTTGTTACGAGATTGACGAAGATTGAAGACCTTAAAGAATAATTACAAGTGCCACAATTACAAGATACCAATTGGTCGACACCAGGACGGCTTTCGAGAGGCAATGGGATTCCTTTTTGAGGTGAGACAGGCTCCTCGCAAAAGATGCCACGGAATGGCCGAGCGTCTGCGTTTCCGCCCAAGCTATTTTTACATGTTTGGTTTATTTGTCAAGACCCACTTTGTCACACATAAACAATGCAAAATTTTCAACACTTTGAGGTTTACAGGTAAACAATAAATCACACCACGCATCATGGATGGTGCATTACATGAGATAAGAGGTTTACGAGTTCAAAGGAGTCATTTTAGAAATATTGATCAGCGGTGGGAGACCGCCAGGTAGATATGGGAGGGTTCAAAAGGATTACTAATGGTGGACTGCCGAGGAGGGAGGGGGAATAAGAAGAACAAAAATTAGAACCAGCACTAGAACTAGCACTAAAACAAGAACTAGAACCGGAACAAGAACTAGAACAAGAACCAGAACAAGAACTAGAACAAGAACTAGAACAAGAGCAAGAACAAGGACAAAATATCGGAAAATAGAACGATTCGTCTCCGTGACTTTTTACCAAGTCTAGAGATTTTTTCATTGGCCCCTCAAAACACATGAAACTAAACTGCTCATCCACAACAACGTACTGAAAAATAATGTCCTAATGCATATGCATTGCAGTTGAGTTTAAACTCGGATTGACACACCAATTCTGTTAAGAATTTCAATCTGATAATAAAGTCGAGGGTTCATAATTTATTTTAATACTGTTTTTGGGCAAGCGGATCCAGTAAGGTATATTTTTTTGCATTCGGGGATCAAAGTTGAGAGGTGTGATGATAAAAAGTCAAGCTGTTACCAGAAATGGGGCCCCAAGAGATAGACATTACCAAAATTAGGCAGAGGACAAAAGAATACTGGCACGAATAGTGAGCTTTGAACTGCAATAAGGTTGCGATGCAACGACTTCATTTGAGTATCTGCGGGCAGAGTAACAAGCCGAGCACTCTATGTCACTAGCTGACCACAATTTCAAACATTTTGACTCCGTCTGACGGTTAGTCAAACGCTGAGGAGACTCGGACCGTAATCATGACGCCAGATTTTCAGGGTACCAGATCAACAGGGAAACGAGATCAACACATGAACATCTACATATACGAACGAAACTACAACAATGTCAGGTCAAACACTATTTCAAACCATTTCAACTCAACCAGTTATTGGAGCCAACAACTCCTAACCATGACCTAAAAAGTACTCAAACCCCTATATATACGAACGAAGCTTCTATAAATATAATCAAAATGAAAAGATACTCTTGAATCTGATAAGACACACCAACTGCAAATATTTTCTATGCATGTACCTCTATCCCAAATGGAAAATCCAAAAAGAAAATTGCATGGAAGGGCCAATGCAAAAATAGAAAAACTGGAACACTGAAAAATCTGAAAAAAAATGCAAAAAATTTAAAAGAATTGCAAAAAAAAAACAGAAAAAACTCAAGAAAAGTTAAAAAATAAAAATTATATAGCTCTGTTACCCAAATAATCCCAATGATATTATTAAATAAGAATTTTAGCTTCGTCCATAGCTAAAACTATTGTGTATTGTATCTGGAAATCATCAGAAATCACTTTGCTTATGAAATAATTCCGAAAGTTATTCCGTACACCCATACTAGAAGGATGAACTTTTCGATGTGAGAAAGACCAAAAAAAAAAAAAAAAAAACAAA
>JAKTYG010000203.1:0-20342 GCA_030564725.1 Chernovozyma sophiae-reginae
GTATCTTGATTTTATTTCGCAGAACCAAAACACTGGAAACACAAACATTCGTACTGCATATCCAGATTTGCACCCATTGCCATTTCCGCATGGTAGAGGAGTGGTCGGAGTGGTAGGGCAGAACAGGAGCAGTAGAGGTTAATAGAGGAGTACTAGAAGTTAATAGAGGAGTACTAGCAGTTAAAAGAGGAGTACTATTAAAAGAGAAGTACTAGAAGTTGAAGGAGAAGTACTAAAAGTTGAAAGAGGTTAAAAGAGAATAAGTAAAGGATAACTTGACTGAGACTCGACTGACTCGTGCTAGAGGAGGACTAAAAGTCAACTTAACCCACTCAAGTAGAGAGCACAACCAGCAAGTACAAACTTGTCGCTCGCCTGGTGGCAAGTATTTGTGCTTAACAAACTAATCTGAATTCCTATCGTGATCGTACTTCGTATTATAATTATAACTTGGTAAGTAATTTTCCTGGTCCCTTTTTATCCGAAAACAAGATCCCCCAAGTCTCGGGAATTTTCGAGAACCCGCCAGTTTTAGAGAGATCAACCACCGTAAGTGTGGACTCACTAACAGTAATCTTACCTTCTTTAATCCATCTTAAGATATCATTCACTCCTTGAGAGTATTCTTTTTGATAATCAAGGATAATAAAACCTTTTACCGTAATTCTATTAGTAATAATCTCTCCCCAACTACGAACGAAAGATTTGGTGTAATCATTATAGCCAGCAATGGCACCACATGCAACTACTGTACCAAAAGGCTTGACTAAACTTAACACGTTATCAAGAATCTTACCACCAACTCCATCAAAAAAGACATCACAATATTTATCTTGACCAAGAGCTTTAATAAGTTCTTTTCTGAAGTTTGGATCTTTATAATCAATGCTATGATCTGCTCCAATTGATTTTACAAATGCACATTTTTCGGCGCCTCCTGAAATACCAATCACTTTCTTACATCCAATAACTTTCTTAGCAATCTGTACTACCATTGAACCAGTTGCACCCGAAGCTGCTGAAACAACAAGTGTATCGGTAGCCTTTAATTGAGCAACTTTGAAAAGTCCAAAATAGGCAGTTAACCCAGTCATTCCAATGACATCAAGAAACATTGTCAAGGGCAAATTGGAGTTGGGGATCTTGTTGAAAATGCCTTCATTCTTAACAATGCTATAATCTTGCCAAGTGAGAGAACAGCTGATAATATCTCCTACTGAATACTTTTTGTTGTTCGATTTAATGATCTTTCCTAATCCACTGGAGCGCATTACTTGTCCAGGAAGAACTGGGGGAACGTACATTCTTTCAGGGTTCAAACCCTTTTGAATCCAAGCCCTTTGGGTAGGATCATTGGAGAGATAGAGAGTCTTGACCAATACTTCATTGGTGTTGAGTTCTCTAATTTCTTTATCGATAAGTTCAAATGTAGAGTTGTCTTCACCTAAGTTGAGGTTGACTCCACTCACTGGAGATTGTTTCAAAATGAATGTTTTAGCATTATTAGGGATTTGGCTCATTGTGAACCGTTCACAACTTCCAATTCAAGTCAAAGAAATCTTCCAAGAAGCAAGAGGAAGCAAACTTGAGGTTCTTCAATCTTCTAGTTTGGAGGAGATCTTCTAATTTTTATATTTTTGGAACAAAATCGCGGGGTCCTAAATTCTGGTGGGGATCGGGAAAACTGACGATTGGGGTTGGACTAGAAAGAAGAAGATGATGATGAATTAAAGACTCTATTTGGGAACAAATGAACGAACATATGCATTGACATGAGATTTACTACAAGTCACCAGAAAACCACCCCTACAAAGAATATTAATTGTTTGTATCTTAGTCTGGAGAAGAAAACTGAGTGGAATTTTTCACTATCACTTTGTTGCTCCAGAACTGAACTGCACATTCTCCATTGCATGTGGAAAGTTTCGAGTTTTTCCGACTGTTGAGAACTTCACTTGAAGCCCTTTACCATACAAACAGTCGCTCCAGGTTCATATGTTTGCAGACAAAGCTACTACCAATTCTATGTTTCAACTATCTACATGTACCGTAATTACACCTTGTAAATCTTTAATAACGCAAAATTTAAGCCAAGAAATACACACATATATATTCATGTATAGAACGCTTTCAATTCTTTCTATCGAACAAACCACGACTTCATTAGTTCAAGTTTTAACATCAGGAACTTCTCTACCTAAATGCTTCTTGAATTCAAGAAGATTTAAAACGAAACTTATTTCATCAGTAAGATATTCGTCAACCTTTTGTGAATATGTTTTTGGATCAAGTGAATGCTTCTCTAAATACAATCTAACCGTAGCACCAGATGAGCCAGTACCTGAAAGTCTAACAATAAATCTTAAACCATTGGAAAATTTAACAAACAACCCTTGCTTTGCAGATACTGACCCATCCAAATCTGTATAAGAAAAATTATCTGCTTCAACAACTTTGAAACCCGGTTGTATTTCTTTACCAATAAAATCGGATTGACCAATTAAATTCGATAATTGATCAACAATTTCTTGAGCTCCACTACTAGAAACATTTTCAAAATCATATCTGGTAAAGAAAGTTCTACCATATTTTTGCCAAAATTTATCTTGAACAATCTTAATACTAGGAACTTCATCTGAATCGTTTTCTTTATCAAAAGAAGCTAAAACATTCAACCAAGCAATAATTGCCCATAAACCATCTTTCTCTCTAATATGATCTGAACCAGTACCAAACGATTCTTCTCCACAAATTGATAATTTCTTAGCATCAAATAAGGAGCAAAAGAATTTCCAACCAGTTGGAACTTCGTATACATTAAGACCTTGATCTTTAGCAACAAGATCAATTGCACCAGAAGTAGGCATCGATCTAGCAAGACCATGAATCCCTCCATTCTTAAAATAAGGGATAGATTTCGCATGTTCTGCAATGATTGCAACTGAATCTCCAGGAGAAACAAAAGTTCCTGCTCCATAAATCATATTTCTATCACCATCACCATCAGATGCAGCACCAAAATTGATATTTTCACTATCAACTCTTTCAACAAGAGTCTTAGCGTATGTTAAATTTGGATCTGGATGTAAACCTCCAAAATCTGGTAAAGGATGATAATTCTGAATTGAATTTTGAGGTAAACCTAACTCTTTAATGAAAATCGCTTCTCCATATGGTCCAGTGACCCCGTTAAGAGCATCAAATAATACTTTAAATCCTTCCTTAGATCTCCTGTCAAGGAATGCTTTAATCAATGGAAAATCAAAAATTTCCTTCACCATTTCAACGTAAAGTTCAGTAGAATCGATGATTTCAACTTCAATTGGTCCCGTTTTATACGATCCAATGGTACTAAGATCAACCTTTGGTAAATCGATTAACTTGTAAGTCTTAAGAACCTTCAGGATTTCAAAGATTTTATCGGTAACCAGTTCTGGAGCAGGTCCACCATTTGCAAGATTATATTTAATCCCTAAATCATTCTTAGGTCCACCAGGATTATGAGACGCAGTAAGAATGATACCTCCAGTAGCCTTCAATTTTCTAATGACATGAGAAGTAGCTGGAGTTGATAAGATACCATTTTGACCAACGATCAACTTCTTGACTCCGTTCGCTGCGGAAATCTTGACAATTAATTGAACCACCTCTTCATTGTAATACCTACCATCACCACCAATGACCAAGGTAGCATCTTTGGAACCTTCTGGGATGGCATCTAAAATGGACTGAATGAAGTTTTCAGTATAATTTGGTTGCTGGAACACGGTGACTTTCTTTCTAAGTCCCGAGGTACCAGGCTTTTGATCCAAGAAAGGAGTAGTTGCAATTGATTCGATCGACATCAATTGTGTATTTGCTATATGTAATTTAAGTAATTTAAAACCAAGAAAGAAGGAAACAAAAAAATCGAATTTTGTTGAGACTTCCCCGTAGAATTTGTGTTGCAAGTTCAGTTTTAGGTGAGGCTGGCCAGTGAGTTTCAGGCAAGAGGGTCAGCTAAAGAATGCGAATTTGTAGCTAGGACAGATTAACGACACAAGGTAGATCACAAGTAATCAATTACACAAATGAGGACAATTTTAAGTTGAATGTGCTAACAAAGATGTATTCAATCGAGAGGTACAGAGACAAGGTCAACATTGTCATTACTTTATATACTTTATTGTCAATTTTGTATGGTCTTTGTTTGCAGCAGTTTAAGGGGCTCCCAAATAATATTAGGCGAATGGGGTGACGTGCGGGCAATTGATTGGGCAATGTGGGGCACTTTTCACCATCAGATCACGCATTGGCTTCTGGAGAAGCTCACTCCACAGAATGGAATGGAATTTATCGAAGGAATGAGTAGCGGAGGATTTTTCAACGTGAGAGTGTTAAAGTTGATATAGCTTCTTAATGGAAGTTGGATGAATACTGGCAGTCTCTAGGTTTGTAGATGGAGGAAGGGTTACGCAGAAACAAAGGACTCAGGGATCAAATGAGTTGAGGTACTGAGAGTTGGGCGCCAGGAATTCTTGCGAATTTTTGGCGATTTGGTGGGGTGCGTGGGGAGCCATTAGAGTTGCAGTTCAGTTTGTAGTTTTTTTTGGGTGCGTGGGAAGAGCTTGGGATGTCAGAACTTGTGCGTGGGCAGGACTCGGAGGTGAGACTTGCGAACAGTTTGGCACCAATTGCTAGCAAATGTTGGCTAGATGTAGCTCTAAAGTAGTCCCATTAAAGATTTATTCATATTTTGATACTTTGTTTCATATTACGATACGTCTCTCACTTACGAGAGCTCATCTATATCGTTTTTATTTTATCTCTACGTGCTCTTAGTCGATTCTCCAAGTACAACTTGTTCGGAGCTTGGACTAGTTTTTCCGTGAGATGTGATGGTGATTTTTCACTCTCACCGGTTCAATTGGAGCTTCAGTTGCTTGCAACTGATTCCAATCTTCAGTTCTGTCTCACATATTTCAACCAATTGATCACATTCGACCACCAATTAATATTCTAACCAATCGATCATTTACAACCACCTATTCTTTTGCAAAACCCATTGGTCACTTACAACCACTCATTCATATTCTACAACGGTCCTAGCTCACCAGCAAACCATTATCTCCTTATGCACTCCCTCTCGCTCTACATTATTCCAACATCTCACAATAAACTTTGCTTCAAAATTGGGAAATATCGTTAACTTCTTTTTCATTTCATTCTATCTAAACCTCTTGTAGCAGTTGCACTTATATCGACAGTCAATTACTTTCTATATAGTTCTGGGCCAAAATATCAAAAGGAAAAAAAAAAAGCTATGCCACTCATTTACTAACAACCTTGTTAATAGCATCTGCTAAGTAATCAACATTATCTTCATTAACACCAGAAATTGAAAATCTTCCATCTTCAGTAGCATAAACTGAGTATTTTTCTCTTAATTCGATCACCTGAGCTGATGATAAACCAGTGTAAATGAACATACCTCTTTGTTGCTTCAAATGTTCCCAATTGTAAAGAGACTTATCCAATTTTTCGTATAAGGTTTGTCTAATAGTGTTCAAACGAGAAACGACATTGTTTAAATCAGATAACCATTCATTATAGAATGCTTCATTAGCAAAGATTTGTTCAACAATCTTAGATCCATGGATTGGAGGAGACGAATAAATTGGTCTAATCAATTTCTTTAATTGAGATTCAATTTTTGAACTTGTTTCCTTAGAATCAGTGATAATAGAAATGGAACCAGTTCTTTCACCATATAATCCCATATTCTTAGCAAAAGATTGACATAAAGAGTAAGAAGGAATCTTACCTTCAACAACCAATTCATTTAATCTACGAACTAATGAAATATCTTTGAATGGATCACCAGAAGCAAAACCTTGATAAGCCATATCCACTAATGGATAAAGATTCTTTTGTTGAATGATGGATAATACTTCTTCCCATTGTTCAGTAGAAAGATCCATACCAGTTGGGTTGTGACAACAAGCATGTAACAATACAACTGATTCATTTTCAGCATCTTGTAAAGATTTCTTTAAATTATCAAAATCTAATCCATTTTTAGAAGTATCATAGTATGCATAGAAGCTCAGAGTAAGTCCAGCATCATTGAAAACTGCAATATGGTTTGCCCAAGTTGGTTTAGGAACTAAAATATGTTTCTTGGTATAGAAACGATTTAAGAAATCTGCAATGACTCTCAATGATCCAGTACCAGAAATGGTTTGAGATGATACAATTCTACCTTCTTCAATCAATTTAGCACCATTGACATCTTTATTTGAATTGTTAAAAATGAAATTTTTAACGATGTTTTGGAAATTCTTGGATCCGGTGATTCCAGTGTATTCCTTTTCAGTTTCAACTTCTAAAAGTTTCTTTTCAGCCTTCTTAACACTTGGGAAGATAATTGGCTTTCCAGTATTATCTCTGTAAGCACCAACACCAAGATTGATCTTTTTAGAATTGGTATCTTTTACATAAGCTTCAGCAATTCCAAGAATCTTATCTGGAGGAGCAAGAGGAATCTCGTTAAAAGCAGAAAGATATCTAATCGAACCGCCGGTAACTCTTAAAGATGATCTAGTAATAGATTTAGTAGTAAGCATTTTCAATGAGTGTTTGAGAGTGATTGAAAGTGTTTCGATAAATAGCGAAACAACACTTACAAAGTACTATGATATATACATATATATATAAATATGACTCGTTGAGATAATTTTTCACCTAATCGTTCTATTAAATAATAAAAATCTAACCTTGAGAACACAAATAGACTATCAAGAGGGGTCCGGCTTTAACCGGCGGATTAGCGGAGGACGGGGCGGGGGGAGCCACTATGCCAAGGGCCAATTTACCATAGAAATTGAGGGGAGTAGTAGGCGCGTGTTCGATTTTGTCCTCCATAAGTCAGTGCGAGTTTAGTTAACCGCCTTCGGTATTCCTGTGATAATGTTTTAACAGGCTACCGAATTTAGCGCTTACTGAGAAACAGGTTACCCTGTCTTTTAACTGTAAGGAGTTAAGTAACTGACTTGGGATAAATGTCACATTCCCGTTGGAGCCATAGTTCGGTACTAGGTTCGGCAGATTTCCATGATCTGAAAAAGATTCAATTTAAGATCCAATAGAAGATTTCTTGTCAATTGACAACCTTTGTTGTAAGTCTCCATTGGTTTATGGCTTACTTGGTGAACACAATCATCTGATGACTCGTACAGCTAAAATTATTTTCCTTTTTTTCTTTTTTATTTTTTTTGACAAATCGTAAAGTCCCGATGCGGCATTGAGTCATCGTAGGGAACCGCCCGTTGAATCGGAAACAATTGCTCCATTTAATCTGGAGAGTACTTTCGAAACATCGTTCGATATGTAAGCCATACAGCCACAACCTCATCTACGGTGTAGTTGACTCTTTCTCTATTCTTTATACTGCTTGGACAGATTCAAAGTTATGCTCTGACATAATCAATTTCCCGTCAGCATTATTTGTCACGTGACATGTGGAAGAGGAAGTAAATTAGTACTTGATGAAAGAAGAGCCTTGAAAAGTTTTAATGGAGATTAACAGTTTCTAATTTTGGCAAACAAGCGAACTCACCTGAACCAAATGGTTGTGCGTGGATCTGAACCAACTTGTAAGTTTCGCCATATCTACAGCCTTCAAATATTAATTCTCCTTCATACAGAGAGGTGTCTTTGGTGCGCCATATGCTTCTTTCGGGCTTTAAGAAATCCAACGCTCTGGAAAATTAATATGCGCGGAAAACCAAATAATTAATCCGCCATCCCAAAAATTCGCGGACAATTCGGAAAATCAATTGACTGCAGCCCATCACAACTGATTCTAACTACATCGAAAAAAATAAACTTTAATTCATTCATAAATTACTAATGCAAAACTATTCTTTTTCTAAAACTTATAAACTGTTTAAACGTGGCGTCATGGAATGCAGGATTTAATTAAATGCACTCTTTATGGTTAATAGTAACAAAAGTATCTCTAAACCTGTTCATCTTCAGCCTTATGCTCAGCGGCAAATCCAGTGCTTGTTGCCATCTCTTCTTGACTAGGAGGAGTCCAATTAGCTGATTTAAATGCTATAACATTGGCAGCATATAATTCATCAACTTCTTCCAAACTTAAACCCTTGGTTTCCATGACAAAGAAGTAAACGAAGAAGAATGAAAATACCAAACATCCAACGAAAACAAAACCATAGTAGAAGTGGATGGCAGATGTGATAAATGGAGTGAAAAATGAAATCAAGAAACCCCAAAGCCAATTTGAAGCTTGAGCAACTGACATGGCCTTAGATCTAATTCTTAATGGATAGATTTCTGAGACAACACAAAAGACACCACCAGCCCAAGTAGATGCAAAGAAGAAGATATATAAACAAGTAATGAAAATCATAGCATTACCAGTTGGTTGACGTGTTGAACCATCGTATCCATCAATATATAAATTCACAGACCCTAAAACGGCATAGATAACAAAACAAATAGACATACTGAAAGCTCCCACAAGTAAACAAAGTCTTCTACCGAACTTTTCAATAACGTAGATACCAACAAAAGTAGATGCAAAGTTAACAACTCCTAAAACAATTGAAGTTTGAAATGAATCAGTCAAACCAACTGCTTTGAAGACGGTGGTACCATAATAGAAGAAATAATTATCACCAGTTAATTGTTGTAAAGCTTGTAACATAACCCCTGTAAGGACTCTTGAGAAGATCTTTGGTTTACCAGTAACCAATTGAGCCCATGAAGCAGAACCAGCAAGACGTTCTCTATCAACACCGGCTTGAATCAAATGTACTTCGGAATAAACAAATGGATCTTCTGGAGAAAGATTGTTAGACCTACCAAGGGAAACTCTAGCTTCTTCAATTTTATTCTTTTCAACAAGGAATCTTGGAGATTCAGGCATAGAAATCATACCAACAAATAAAAAGATAGCCCATGCGAAACATAACCCTAAAGGAATTCTCCATGATCTTGAATCATCATAAACTTTAGTACCATAAGTAGTACAATAACCAAGGAAGATACCTAAAGTAATGAAAAGTTGGAAACAAACAACTAAAGTACCTCTAATGGCCTTTGGAGAAGTTTCACTAATAAACATTGGAGATAAAACTGAAACCATACCAACTGCGATACCAGTAATAGCACGTCCAACCACAATTTGGTACCATTTGGTAGAAGAAGAAATCTGGACAATAATACCAACAACATAAATAAGCATCGAGAACATTAATCCAATTCTTCTACCATAGATATCACCAATTTTACATAAGATAACACCACCAGCGGCACAACCAATGTTGAAGATAGCGACAATAAGACCAGTTCTAACATTAGACAAATAGTAATCACCTGCAGCATTTAAAACACCAAATCTTCTTACATAATCGGGTAAATTAACAAATCCAGAAATTGTACCGGTATCGAAACCGAAGACAAATCCACCAAATGCAATACATAAACAGAAGAAAATGATCAGCAAATGTTCTTTCCATGGTCTTTGTGGAGGTTCAACTGCATTATGAACGTTATGAGTTTCTTGTATAGGAGATTCTTGTTCTTCTTTCTCCTTCTCTAAAACAGAGCCTACTGGAGTTGAAACACTTTCTTTAAAAATTTTTTTTTTTTTGTTTTCAAAATTATTTATTAAACTTTGTTAAGTAAAGAAAACTATCAATAAGATTGTTGTAGAGAAAAAAATTTTTAACTTCTTTCAAGCAAACAATGACACATTTATATACTTTAATAATCTGCATCCCGGAAAAATTTTCTGCTTTCTTTGAAATCTTTGAAGTGCGTAAAAGTTGCATGTTGTAGCTGAATTGGGAAGAATAATCATTTTTGCGGCTTTTTTCAAAAATGCTCACGCATAATTACAATGGCCCCAGTTTCTCCGGACTACTCTCCGGAAAAACTAATGTTTCTTTTAAGGGACTGATGTCACCAGTTAACCTTTTCTAATCAAACAAACTGTGCAATCTAAATGGCAAAATTTTGCATTTTCTTGGATTTAGTTAAGGAATTCTTTAAAACAAGATTATAATGTGCCGATGAATTATCTAGTTTTGATCGATAATATTTAGAGAAAATTTGTCGTAATAACCGTCCTAATGACGATGAAAGCTATGTTTTCTAATCCCCCACACCTCCTCTGGTGACCCCTCATTTCACCCCAATAAAATAAATGTTCGTAATTGGCTGGAGAATTTCATGATTCAAGGTCTGTTATTTCAGGCGTGGAAAAACCAATGCCAATATGGAATAATTCGGAAAAACTCTACCCACGTATTTGAATAATTGACATCTAGTAGTTAACCAGTGGTGTGAAAATGAAGTGTTTTTTCTTTTAAATTACTTTTAATTAAATCTCCATATACTTAGTAACCAGTCTATAGCAATGTAAACCAGTTTACTAAATACAAAATTTAATGTAATGGTCTTTGGCCATCGTCTCTAAGTTTGATCCAAAGAGCGATCGGAAAATATTGGTCGAGTGGGGTTAAGCTCTATTTCTTTTTTTTCGGAAACCTGAGTTATCACACGGGGAATGGCGGACCTGATACGTGCACAAATTTGACGCATCAGTAGCAGAAACAAATATCGCCGGTTAAGCAAGACGTAACAGCTGACGATTCGGACTGCGAGTTTTTCCGGACATGCGCAGTAGAATCCTATTGTTCTCAAAGATGCTCATTCGATCAGCAACTGGTCTCGTTAGAATTCATTAAAGCTAGGTAGATAATATTTTCAATGCCTACTACATTTGATAGTTAGTATTTGGAAAACAGATGATGTACTAAAAAAAATAATAATGATCCGCAGAGAATTGTGTGTGCCTTAGATTTGATCATGAGGTTTCGCGTCCTCATCTAGATCCCAAATTAGCTGATGGCAAAATGTTGCAGCCTTTCAACTTCGAAACATTTGTGCTGATCTGTTTTTTAATGACTAATACAATACACACAAATGTTTCTTTTTCATGGGAGGGAGCACGAGACTGATTGTGCGTAATTTACTCAATGCGATCACATTCGGATCATTTGTTTGTTCCTTTTTTTTTTAATCTCCGTTTCATCTCTTCATTCGGCCCATCCGTAAACTGTTGCTAGTCGAACAGAATGCAAAAATTGTTTCTCTTGGGTCCGGAATAAATCTGTTTCTTCGGGAAGCTCTTAGGTTGTGGTTGTCCATTCCAATCGAATAGATAGTAAATGATTTTCGTAGCCTTGTAGCAATAAGTTTTGTTGAATCCTAAATGTTTCATCATTTCTTCAAATATTTTGCTATCAATATATCTTGAATTGTCGATACATGGTAATGGTAGAACAAAGAATAAGCTACTCATGGAGTTCTTCGATGGAGGTTTCAAGAATTGGGTAATTCTTAGCAACATTTGGCCCCTTTCCTTAGGAGTGGGGACAAAATTGAGTACCAAAGAACACGAAATCAAGTTAAATCTCTCGTTGTCAGAGTTCGGTAATGGTCTTTCCATGAAGTTTTGTTGGAGAATATTGGGCGATTGTGAATTCAAATCAATCTTAATAACCTCCTTGAATATTCCACTTGTAGATATGACATTGTTAGGGTTTAAACATCCTATTTCTAAAGCATTTAACTCCTTATTGGTGGTCTTTGTTGAATCATTGATCCATTCAATTAACTTCTTTGAAGAATCTCCTCCTCTATTGGATGTTTGTCCTTGAGTTGAGGCTGATTGATATGCTTTCAACCCTCCTCTCAATTCTATTTCTCGGTCAATCCTCCCTAATTCTTCAACCAATTGATATGTGGCTAGCTTGTCATCCAATTTTAGAACCAGATCAATCGATGGGATATCCTTCATTTCTACATGTTTCTTATAAAACTTTGCCCATTTCGAGTCATTTACAATCACATCTATATAATTTGATTCCGTAAGTTTATCTTCAACATTAATATCAAGTTGTTTAGTAAGTTTGTTGAGTATTGAAGTCTTATTCTTCTGAAGAATATGAAATCTTCGTATAAGTTGTCTTGCCTGTTGAGGTTTTAAACTCTTGGGAATTATTTTCCTTTTTGAATCTGTGATGGTTCGTGGTCGTTTGAGAAGTCCCGATGATTTTCTAGAGCCCATTTTCTATAATCTTTCTTCTACAATAAAACCATGGCGAGTTACCTTTCGGTTGCATTTTGTTGAGAGTTTCTTGTTTTTCCGTCTTTGAGAATCTTGTGGAGAACTGAAATGCTCATCGAGCTAACCAAAAAAAAAAAAATAGAGAGAGATCCGCACTGAAGAGCTACTAAGTTGTGATAGAACTATTGTTGAAACAGTTTCATTTGAGTCATATATAGACTAGAAAGTATCATGGTTGCATCCAAATCAAAGAAGAATGTTCCCAGGATCACCAAAAAAACCAGAAAGGCTCCAAGCTTGAAGCAAAAGTTGCATCGTGAGTCGAAGGTGGTTACAGTTGATAACTTGAAGTGGAAGAAGGTTGATATTCCAGATACATTGGATGACTTTGCAGGATTCTATGGGTTAGAAGAAATAGATGGAGTGGATGTACAGGTTGAAAATGGGGTTGCAAAGTTTATAGTGAACGGAGAAGGGGAGGAGGATGGAGAGGAGGAGGATGAAGAAGAGGAGGATGAAGAAGAGGAGGATGAAGATGAGGAGGATGAAGATGAAGACGATATGAAGGATATTCTAAGCAACGAGAGCAATCAAGAAGAGAATCCTGAGGAACAGAATGGAGAAGATTCTGAAGAATTCACTTCTTTTGAGGACAAAACCTCACCATCGAATGTAAAAGATCGAAAGAAAGATTCAAAGAAACATTCCAGCCAAGATGTTTCGAGTCCTCCAAATGCCAATAAAGAGTCATTATCTCAACAGGGCACCAAAGAAGGGGAACCAAAGAGAAAAGTCCAAGTTACAACAACAAAAGCATCTCAATCAGAAGGTGATGATGAGCTAAAGTCAAATACATTCTCATTAAATGTCGACGAAATAAAGGAGATCGATTTACCAGAATGGAACAATGAAGCAATAGAACTTTCTCTCAGCTCCTATTTGCTAAATGGATTAGCGTCACTTGGATTTTCAACCCCAACGCCAATTCAAAAGGAAACTATTCCTTTAGCTCTTGTTCATGGTAAGGATGTAATTGGTAAAGCGTCCACTGGGTCTGGTAAAACTTTAGCATACGGTATACCAATACTTGAGAAATATTTACAACAACTACCAACGATTGAACTCAATCGTAAAAATAAAATTATAAGTGCTCCAACGGGGATCATATTTACTCCCACTAGAGAATTGGCTCATCAAGTTGTTGACCATTTAAACAAAATATCGAAATATTCCCCAATTTCTCAACATGGTATCATCAGTATTACTGGAGGTTTATCGATTCAAAAGCAAGAAAGATTATTACTTAATGGACCAGGGATTATAGTAGCAACTCCAGGAAGATTTTTAGAATTATTACAAAAATCTGATCCATTGATTAGAAGAATTGCATTGACCGATTTCATCGTTTTGGATGAAGCAGATCGATTATTACAAGATGGACATTTTGAAGAATTTGAAAAAATCCTCGAATTATTGAACAAAAACAGATCTAAAGTTGAAGGTAAGCCATGGAAATGGCAAACCCTTGTGTTTAGTGCTACATTTGCTAAAGATTTGTTCTATAAATTGGATAAGAATGTCTCCAAACTCAAGCAGGATAAAGATAAAGAACACTTAGCAAATGGACAGAATGATACAACTTCCAAAGAAAATGATAAGCAAATCGTTATAAAGCTTCTTAATGATAAGCTTAAATTTAAAGATCCTAAACCTTCATTTATTGATAAGAATCCAAATGATAAAGTTTCCAATCAAATTAGTGAAGCACTTATAGAATGTGGAGCCACTGAGAGAGATTTATATTTATATTATTTCTTACTTATGTATCCTGGAAGTACTCTTGTGTTTGCAAATGCTATTGATTCAGTCAAGAGATTAGTACCTTTACTCAATAATTTAAAGATTCCAACATTTTCAATTCATTCATCCATGATTCAAAAGCAAAGATTAAGAGCAATTGAAAATTTCAATGAATCCATTGCTTCCAATAAGACTTCAGTTTTAATAGCTTCCGATATTGCAGCTAGAGGTCTTGATATTCCTAATATTGATCATGTCGTTCATTATCATTTACCTAGGTCTGCAGATGTATACATTCATAGATCTGGTAGAACTGGAAGATCAGATAAAGAAGGGGTCAGTTTAATGTTTTGTTCACCTCAGGAATCATCTGGACCTTTGAAAAAGCTTCGTAAAGCAATTGCGAACACTTCAAAAAAAAATGCTAGAATCAATTCACACCAAGATATTAAATTATTACCGATTGAAAATGAAATAATCAATCAAATTAAGCCCAGAGTGGTTCTTGCATCCAAATTAGCAGATTCAGAAATCACAAACATTTCTGCTAGAAAGGAAGAATCTTGGGTCAATCAAGCAGCAGAAGATTTAGGAATTGATGATATAGAAGCTATTAACGATTTTGATGATGATATTCTTAAGAGAATGAGGAAAAGAAAAGAGAATAAGTTACTACCAAAGGATGAATATAAGGGAATGAAATTTGAACTCAAGCAATTGTTACAACAAAAATTGAGAAAGAATACAAGAAAATCATACATCACCAGTGGTTTACTGAATTTAGCTCACGAGATTCTTAGTGGTAATACCCATGGAGAAGTATTGGGACAAAAGAAGATCAATGCTTTGGATGATATTAGAAAGAAGCCCACTGATAACAAGTCAAAGAAGAAAAGGAATGGGTCTGTCAATAAAACTGTTGCTCCAGGCAAAGTGACCAAGCCTAAAAAAAGTGCGAAAGTTGGAAAAGTTAACGAGAAGAATCAACTGGTGAAGCCAGATCAACTGATCAAGTCAGATAGACAGTTGAAGCCAGATAAACAGGTCAAGTCAGAAAAGATCAGAGGGTCAAATAAAGTAAACAAGGCTAGGAAATAGCGTGGATAAGAAGGATACTACAAGTCAATGATAGCACACTCTCTATGTACATCAGCCATTGATAAATACAGAGAATGGTAACCAACATTTTGACAGTAACAGAACGTTTGTAGATCAACTTTAGCAACTAAAAACTACAACTATTTGCACCGAACAGTTTTTGCAATTCGATGAACTATTTTCCAATTCGTCGTTTGCAACCCTATCTAACTCTTCTCCTTCTCTACAAACCAGATCTATCATTAATTGTGGATTCTAAAAGACAATATCTAAATGAAATCATCATCATCGTCATAGAATTCGTCATCATCAGTATCATCAGCCAATTGTTCAAAGTTGACTTTATATCTCAATATAGAACCAATACCACCAAATCCTTGACAGAATTGTGCCCCTTCAGATGATCTATCAGTAACAAATTCCAAATTAGCACCAAAACTTTTATAATTTTCTGCTAACCATTCCAAAAGAAGTTCTTCTTTAACTAATTCCATTTCTTGTCCAGTAGCCTTATCTAATTGATATGATTTGTCAGGTAATTCAGGATTAGCATGAGCAATTACTTCTTTCCCTTCACTATCTTTATAAGTATAACGAACAATGTTCAAATTTTCATAAACAATTAATATTTCACAAGCTCCCAAATCCAATGCCTTTAATGTATCTTCAATACCATAACAATATTTACCAGAATCTTGAGAAATTTCATCAAAATATTCATTCAATAATTTCTTTTCTTGAACAAATTTAACATTTGCTAAAGTTTCAGCAGAAAGTTCAATAGCTTGATTAAATCCATTCTCTCCTCCATATGAAATATCGACAATTTTAATAACTTTTGCTTGTAATCTATTATCAAATAAATCAGATTTAGATAATTCAGTCTTAAAATCTGCTGAACCTGCTAAAATTAATCCTTTAACATTCACTTTATCACCGGTAATAAAATTTTGAACCGATACTTCTGCAACTTTTCTAATATAATTATGTCTTTTCTCTTCTCTTAAACGTGAGAAACGTAACGCAGATTGACCACCTCTACCATGCTTCTTAGGTAAATCAACGGTAAATTTGTGTAGTACTTCTCTTGTATTTCCTGACACTGCACCGAATAATGCTCCATTACCATCCATAACAATAAATCCAAATCTATCATCATTTTCTAATAATTCATTAAGTGCTTCAACATGAAATTTATTATCACAAAGATATAAAGATGTATTAATTGGTTTGAAAGGTTCAAAATCAATATTAAGTTTCTTTTCTTTACCTTCATCAGTTATGACTTCCCCACAATAAATAACCAATCCATTTTTAGGAACATTATTATAAAGTTTTAATTTTTGTTGAGTAGAAGTGATAGCAGAAAGAACTGATAATCTGTTTACACGAGATTTGATATTTGAGGCAGTACCATATTCTTCAGTAAGTAACTTCTGTTGTAAAGAAATTTGGCCCTTTGGAGGGATAACCAACGAAATCATAGAAGTACCATTTCCTCTAGCTTGTTCAAGAGACTTGATAAGTTTCTTAACTTTCCAAATCTCAATATTCTTTTCTGCTGTATCTTGTTCACTAGACATCTTCTATTTTTGGGAGAGAAGGCAATCGAAAAAAAAAAAGAGGAACCTATTTGATTCAAGGGAAGAGGGAAAAAATTGATCAGGAAAGTATCAATATTATTGAGAGCTATTAATAAAATTATAGGTCTATATAATATCCTGTAACTAACTAAACAAGATTATAACTGGTAAATGATTCTAACGATGGTTGATCTTTTCAAAAAAATTAATGAAAAATTGTTGCACCGATCGGATTTGTGCAATTTTTCACTTTTCTGGTTGTTTTCGATGGTATTTTAGGGCGATTACGTAAGAATTGGGGAACGAGTTATGTAATGAACAAAGTTAGGTGGTAGAAGAAGTTGGCTAATAGGTTAAAGTATAGTTACGAAGGAGTCAGGTCTAGAAGAAGATTAAGAAACTGAATTGATGGCTCAAGTATTGATATTGATTTGACATTGATGATATATCGATCGAACATACTTCTTTTTAGATCCAGCGTTGTTTTTAGTCTTGTACTGTACTGTGAGTTGCTCTCACGAGTCTTTTCCAGTCGCTCATCTCTTTTGACGTGGTGGATCCCGTGCCCAAAGAGGAGTGAACTCCTAGCTGGAGCTAAGAGAAATGAGATCCACACAGTGGCTCTCTACAGATATCTTACAGCATTGCTCCTACAATCAGTCCCCTAAAATAGTAAGGGAATATCTCTCACCGCTCCGCTAGGGCCATTTCATGGAGATTCCTGCGGAGAGCTGTTCCCTACGGGAATCGCAGAGCTCGAGCGCAGCGAGCCAGACTCCACGTAGTGCCTCTCCGCGAGCAGCGGCCAGCGGAGCGTCGAGACACGCCTAAAGCTTGCCCCGTTTGATCAGTAGGTGGGGGGACGTCCAGTACCGCTCCGCTAGGGCCATTTCATGGAGACTCCTGCGGAGAGCTGCTCCCTACGGGAAACCCAAAGCTCGAGCGAAGCGAGCCAGACTCTACGTAGTGGCTCCCCGCGAGCAGCGGCCAGTGAAGCATCTAGAGTCCCCTAGAACAATAGATTGTGGTGAGCTTGTATGAGAAGTACTTGAGATTCTCCAGGAAGTTCGCGATTGATTGTTCACGTAAATCCTTTGCGGGACCATTGGAAAATAATTCAATACATCCATTCCCCTGTCAGCACGGGGCTCACCTATAACTTCTATGCCAGCTCGCTATTTCTCGGAACGCGGCAAAAAAAGTATTGCAAAATTACACAAACCTGCAGGATTTTATCTTCACTAATCGGTCCCTCAAAGATAAATTTGAAGGTTTGTGCTTACAGTGTTTTCAACTTTATCACCAAACTCCAACCTTCAACCATAGTTTATATTATAAAATGGTTTCTTCGGACCCAAATCAGGTCCAAGATGGTGCTCATCCTGGTTCTCGTGAAGCCCATTTTGATGATTCAACCAATATTATAAACCCTCCAGTAGGGAACAACGAAGAAGAAGGAGATTATGATTCAGATGATTCCGAAGATTCATTTATTCCAGAGAAAGAAAAATCAAGAAAACCTTCAGATAATGCATTTAGACAACAACGTCTTAAAGCTTATAATCCTGTGTTGACTGCCAAAACAGTGATTCCACTTTTGATAGTGATCTCAATTGTATTTGCTCCTTTAGGGGCTGCTATGTGGTATGCTTCCCATAAACTTAAAGACATTGCTATTGATTATTCCCAATGTGAAAATCTTGCAAATCTGGAATATTTCCTGGAAATTCCTCAACAATATCTTACATTTAATTTTCAGGATAATCTGATAATTCCAAAGGCTTCATGGAGATTAGATACTGATGATTCTGAACCATTTGAAGATGAACGTAAAGTTTGTACTATTCAATTTGAAGTTCCACAAGAAATGAAAGGTCCAATTTATTTTTTTTATAGATTAAGGAATTTTTATGCTAATCATAGAAGATTTGCCAAGTCATTTAGTGAAGATCAAATCGAAGGTAAAGCGGCATCAATTTCAGTAATTAGAGATACTACTGGACAAAATTGTCAACCAATGTCTACTGATGATGCTACTGGTAAGGCAATTTACCCTTGTGGATTAATAGCAAACAGTCTTTTTAATGATACTTATACTAGTACCTTAAGTGCTGTCAATGGTACTACAAAAGATTATGAATTAACTCGTAATGGAACTGCTTGGAAATCTGATAAAAATCGGTTTAAGAAGACAAAATATAATTATACTGAAATCGTACCTCCACCAAATTGGTATAAACGTTTCCCAAATGGTTATAATTCTACAAATGTACCAGATATTTCCAGTTGGTATGAATTTCAAAATTGGATGCATACTCCAGGATTACCAACTTTTAATAAGATGGTGCTTCGAAATAATGATGATCATTTACCGCAGGGAATATATGAAATAAAAGTTGGGTTACATTTCCCAGTGTTACCATACAATGGTCACAAGTTTGTGTACGTATCGCAAAGATCCGCTATTGGAGGTAAAAACAGTTTCTTGGGTATCAGTTGGATGGTTGCCGGAGCTCTTTGTCTTTTGTTGGCATTATCTTTATTAATTATCAATACTATTAAACCAAGAAAGACTGGGGATGTGAATTTATTGAGTTGGAATAGGGAACTGTTTCAGAAAGATGAAATTGAGACTTAGGTTGAGTTATGTAAATTAAGATATAAGATGATTATGAAAAGGTGTGAGAGAGAGTTGGTGTAGATGTAGAGCAGGGTGAAGCCATCGAGAGAATGGAGACTGAACTTTCGCTCCCAGTGTGGGCTCTCTTGACGCTCCGCTGGCCGCTGCTCGCGGAGAGCCACGGCGTGGAGCCTGGCTCGCTTCGCTCGAGACTGAGGACTTTTAGCAGAAGTAAAGGAGAAGGATGTAGAGACTACATGGACAATTGTTCTCTAAGGTGCTGATGGTTGACGGAGAGTGTACATGAATTCTACTGTGATTACCTCAAGAAGGCAATTGATTCAGAAACCCAATTGTCAGTGACTTAAAGTTGATCATAAATTGATCACCATACGGTTTTAGAACATCTATCGGATTAGAGGTGCGGATTTTCTTTAGGCTCGTGGTGGAGATATTAGGGAGGGACAGGAAGTGAGGCGACCTGATCTCGCTTTTGGATGCTTTGCACACCGAGCTCCAATTGCACTTAACAACGGTAACATGGGTGAAGGGATTAGGTCAGGTGGGAAATGGGTGTGGGTGGTATGGTTGTGGAATGATGGATAAGGATGAAGGAAAGACAAGAGGTGGAGACGAGGATGAGAATATAACCTTATGTTGGCAGCGAGGCTCAAGCTCCAGTTTGGGATACAGAAGAGGGAGTACCACTACGCAGTAAAGGATTAGTAAAGACGAAGAATGCCAGAGAGCTACGGGTCAGAGTCTAATACTATAGAGGTAGACATATAGGTAAGGCTGCAAAGTGAGGCGAGCAGGGAAGGAAGTGGCAACTTGAGAACATATTCTGGGCCCTTAGTGTGGTATGTCATCTGTTTGACTTGCCACAGTCATAGACGCAATTTACAATTTATTGCAGCCCCAGAAAAGGAAAGTTGAGAAATTTTGGACCGGACTCCGCGCGAGCAAGCGAGTAAGTGGTTCAGTTGAGCGGCCAAAGGCTCTAAATTTAACCATCTATCCTCCTAATAACAGGCAAGGTTCGGTACCGCTCCGCTCGGGCCATTTCATGGAGACTCCTGCGGAGGGCTGTTCCCTACGG
>JAKTYG010000204.1:0-20325 GCA_030564725.1 Chernovozyma sophiae-reginae
ATAGGCATTATTAAACTACAGCCTTGATTATCATCTTCCTGTTATGACAAAGTCAAGTGAGTTGGTATACCGATAGTTCGTTCGCACTCGGGAGTCTAAAAGGGCAGTAATTGTGTGAAATTAGCATAGCCACGGCGGAAATACAAAGCAAAATACCGAACCAAATGGTGTAAAATGTTTCACATTTTAGCGCACAATTCACAGTTCAAACTTAGTTCTCCCACACTCCACCGTAAGTGGAGGTTTGATATGCTCACTCATTTTGTTCTTGTTCATAAACAAAAACGAACTTCGAACATTTTGCAACATTGCAGTTAATCATTTTTCCATTGAACTCTCCAAATACTGTGCTTTTTTCCCCATAAAACAACAACCTTTCAGAGCTCCCTGGTTGAATTTATTATATCTTGCTGATGGATCCTCTATTGATTGCCAAACATGAAAAGTATTTCAAAATGTGTCTTCTGGCAATGCCTTCCAAAGCTCAATCTGAAGACTCCAACAAATTGGCACTAGTTTCATTTTGTATACAAGGTCTAGAATTTCTTGGTAAACTCGATTTCGCGGACCATGAGAAGGAATCATATAGTGAATTTATATATCTGCACCTTATTATTGATCCCAATGATGAAATACAATCTTTCAGAACCAGTCAAACTTTTAAACTTGATCCAATCACTGAAAACAATTACGATCTTCCAAATTTGGCGGCTACATTTTTTGCTTTAACGATATTATTGGCATTGGAATCCAATTTTCAATATCGGTTAAATAGACTCAGAATAATGAGATTTGTTTCAAAGTTACAAGTCAAACAAGGATCGGAAACGGGGGCTTTTAAGCCTGTGCTTGATCAATACGGTAACCAGTTTGGAGAATGTGATTTAAGACATTGCTACTTAGCTCTTTGTATCAGAAAACTTGTTAAGTATGATGAAATTCCAATACATCTAAGAGAATATGACATTGACATCAAGTCAGTTGAATGTTTTATACTATCAAGAATTAATTTTAATGGTGGGCTAAGTTCCAGTAAGTACTCTGAATCTCATGCTGGGCTTACCTTTTGCGGATTGGGGGCTCTCAAACTTACAGGTTACGATTTTGCAAGCTACAAAAGTCGTACATGGGTAGATCACACCATCCGATGGCTTGTTAATAGACAAATAGATTTTAATCAGCATATAGAATCGTATCAAGAGGAAGATTATCATTTTTGGGCTCCAGAGGATATTGGAGCTTTCAATGGAAGAGAGAACAAATTAGGAGATACATGTTATTGTTGGTGGTGTATTGCTAGTTTGAAATTACTCTTGGGAGTGAAAGGTATTGAACTTATAGATTCATCAGCAGCAGTGTATTATTTGCTTCATAGAACTCAAAATAGACTCATGGGAGGTTTTGGCAAGGATACAGAAAGCATGCCAGACCCATACCATTCTTATCTTGCATTGGCCACACTTTCTTTACTAAAAGTTGAAAACTTAGACTATAAAGGAGAATCTGAGTTAAGAGAAGTGGACGAGGTTTTTGTAATCTCGAGTAAACTGAGGAAGTTCTTGGAGGATATTGTTTGGGATAATTAGTTAGAGACCGAGAGCGAGAGAGCATTTACGGAAAGCAGAAGAGAGAAAAGAAAAAGAAAAAGAAAAAGGAAAAGGAAAAGAAAAGAAGGAAAGAATAGAATGAAAAGAAAAAGAGAAGCAAGAACATAGAGAATAGACATCATAATAGAATTCATCAAATAGAAATCACAGAAATCATCATAGAAAAGACTAGCACTTCGATTGATTCTCCGTCAGAAGTGGATCACCGAAAAGTAAAATTGCAGCTCGAGAGTTTCGCGTATAATCTACGCTACTTGGTCTCGCCCTTTAGCAGCTCAACATACTTTTGATGGGACGAGAAACGATGCATTCTGCCAGATATGGCCGCAACTAAGGTTTGAACAATTTAGAATGGATGAAGTGTTGACAATGATGCTATCAGATTGAATGGAACTACAATTAAAAAAACAGAAGGTACTCAGAAGTGTGCACGTCTCTCCCCCTCCATTCTCATTCTCTATATTCTCAGGCCTCTAATCTATCTCCTGACCGATAGCGAGATAGCGAGATAGCGCACCGAGGTCCCATGTTGAGTTAGTTAGCGGCTACTCTACAACAACCGAGATAATGTAGTTTATATTATGAAGGGATAAACATTTCCAATCATCCATTAGTAATGAGCCATTACAATTCATTTTGTCCAATGGGCACTATAGAGAGCTATGTTCGTTGAGCAGAGTTGGTGAATTAGACTTAGAAAGATTGCCCAGACTTTCCATAATGAAATCTTTCTTGAAAAGATATGGATTCTCACGTGCATCTGCACGTGCCACAACAGAAATGGAATTAAACCTCTGGTAGCATTTTTCAAGCAATGAACAGTCAACTTTTTCAATTGCTTTAGAGAAGAATTTGTAACAACAGCATTAAAGAATATTTCATATTTGCTTGATAATCCTTTAGCATAGGTTGGAAGTAAGTTTCAAATATCAAGGTACTTTGGAATATCTATCTCTTTAAGCCTTACCTTCGTTGTCCATCTGCAACTAATTTTCAGTCATTCATTTTGAATCTTCCAATCAAGATAATTGTAATTTTGTTTCTTGACAGTCAGGAATTTTTTTTTTTTTTTGACAATTTTGCCTTTATTTGATTCCTCCATCCCCTTTTACTTCAAGTATAGACCACAGTTTTTGCAAAGTATAGAATAGAGTAACTTACATGCGTAGATGTCTAACATTGGTCCTATAGTCACACCAAGTGAAATTCACAATTTACCAGTGGAAGTAAATTCAAACCAAGTGGTAAATTCACCTTCTAAAGCGAAAACTTCGGTTCATTTAGCTTCAGGAGCAATTGCTGGATTGGTTTCCGCTGTTTCATTACAACCTTTTGACTTATTAAAGACCAGATTACAACAACAACAAAAATCTAAACTCGAGAAGAGGACCACCATCAGTAAAGAATTCAAAAAATTAACTAATGTCAAAGATTTATGGAGAGGAGCAATTCCATCTGCTATAAGAACTTCAGTTGGAGCAGGATTATATTTCACTTCTTTATCAATATCAAGAGAATATATATCCAATTTGAAACAAAATTCTGAATCAATTGCTAATATCAATAACAAATCAAGTACGAGTATTTTACCAAAATTAACGGCATATGAAAATCTAATGATTGGATCTGCTATGAGAGCATTAGTTGGATTTATTACAATGCCAATCACAATAATAAAAACTAGAATTGAATCAAATGTTTATAATTATAACACCATGTTGGACAGCATCAAAGGAATTTATAATAATGGAGATAGACCTTCGGTGAAGAATTTTTTTAGTGGATCAATTGCAACTTTAGCTCGAGATTGTCCTTATGCTGGATTATATGTATTATTTTATGAATCTTTTAAAAATGATTTAATTCCATCGATTATTCCATCGATTGAAAATGATGATCGAGCTACATTGATAAATTCTTCATCTGCTGTATTAGCAGCATCAGTTTCAACCACAATAACTGCTCCGTTTGATGCAATTAAGACAAGATTACAGCTTTCTTCCACTCCAGTTTCAATCTGGCAAGCAACTAAGGAATTAGTTGGAGAAAGAGGAGGAGTTTTGAATTTATTTCGAGGACTTTCCTTGAGATTTGGTCGTAAAGGGTTATCAGCTGGGATAAGTTGGTGCATCTATGAAGAGTTGATCAAGACCAATGCACTTGTGGGCGAGAAGATGTTATGAAACTAACAATTTCTGAATGACTTAATATTAAACGAAGCAAACGAAGCAAACGAAGTAAATGACGACTTAATGAATATAAGATGGAGGTGGTGGTGCTGCTGCTGCAATAAGCTACCCTCTTCTACAAGCTGTTAGTGAATGTGTCCCACCACCAGTAATTACGCAACTACTGGTGGTGCAACAGATACACAAAGTACCACTTCTTCTAGGGCGCCACTACCACTAGCAGTTACCATTGATACTACAGGCTACTGCTACAACAAGATACCACCACTGAATGCCACTGCTACCACCACGGCTACTGCTTCTTCTACAGCCATTACTTATCCTACCTCTTATTACATCCATCCCTGTACCTAGATAAAACTTATTTTATATGTTTCCTATACTTAGAACTTACGCCTGCATATACGTTTCCTCGGCTTAACCGATCCCCCGCAAAGCACTCCAAGCGCCATTTGCGAATTTGTCACTTGAATTCATTGACATAGTTTCCCTCTTTTCTCTTCAGTCAGTTGGTTCTACTACTCTGTTTCATCTATTGTTTAGATTATCGTTGTAGGCTGCAATCATATTTATTGATTATTTCAATCTGGCGATTTGATTCAACTCTAGTTTTTCTTTTTTTTTTTGTCATTTTTGATAAATTATGAACGAAGAGTTGATAAATAGTGCCGTTACCTTTCTCAAGGATCCCAACGTGAGTTCTTCTCCTTTGACTAAGAAGATCGAATTTTTGGAATCAAAAGGTTTAAGTCAACAAGAAATAGAGGAATCTTTGAAAAGGGCTAACGGGGAATTGTCTGATAATGAATCTTCAATTAATAACACTTTGACCAAGCCAAACAGTTCAGTTTCCAACCCTGGTAACACCTTTGCTTCGTATCAATCTCAAGCTTCTGCCCCTGCTCCACCTATCGATTATTATAATGTCGCTCCCCCGGTTCCGGAAAGATCTTGGAAAGATTACTTCATAATGGCCACTGCCACTGCTGGGGTAACTTATGGATTATATCAAGTAATTTCTCGATATCTTATTCCTAATATCATTCCTGCTTCTCAATCTGCTATTGATAAAGATAAACAAAAAATTGACGAAGAGTTTATTAAAATCGATAAACTACTTGAGCAGTTAGCTGAGGATCAAGAAGAGATCAAACAATCGAATGAAGAAAAGGCTAAAGAAATTGATACTGTCATTAATAATGTGAATGACTTTTTATCAAAATATAATAAAGATAAATTGACTTTTGATGATGATCTAAGACTTATGAAACTTGAGATTGATAATTTGAGAAATAGCGTTGAAAAGAATATGGGTACTACCAAAGAGAATCTTAAAGATGAATTGGGTGAAATTGGAGAAGAATTGAATTCGTTAAAGCAACTTATAATAACTCGCCTGGATAATAAAAATGGACAGATTAGTGAAAGTACTTCACGGAAACTTGCTCCAGTATCTTCGATTCCATCAGCTTCTGAAATATTGAAAAGGGCAAGAGCTAAAACAAGTTCACCCACTGATCATCCTGTAGTGAATAATGGCATTGAGACGAAACCAGAATCACCAACCCCATCTCATGGAGTAGCCAGCAGTTCTGGACTGACACCAATTATAGCAGCAGGTATTCCAGAGTGGCAAGTAAGGCATAAAGAAATGGAAGAAGCTTTAGAGAATAAGTCAATTGGAAAGATCAATTCACCTAGTATTCCAAGCTGGCAACAAACAACTGCATCAGGTAATGGACTGGTTTCAAATGAAGATAGTACCTCAGAAGCGCAAATTCCTTCGTGGCAACGTGCAGGGAGTCAGACTAAGCCAGGGGGAACTGATGAAGAAGTGGCTGCAGCCATAGCTAATGTTGGTGTTCCTTCATGGCAACTTAATTCTAACATCAATGCTAATGGTAGTGGTAATGCTGAAGCCACATGAATATGAACATGATTCTTTTATTTCATGTTTAATACATTTTGGATGGTGATATATTTGAATAGCTTTTATCGGAGAGAGAGAGAGAGATAGAGAAATGGATGGTTTAATATATATAAGACTAACAATTGAGCCATGTTCCGACTTTCGAATATCATCTCGTAATAGTAGCAAATATAATCCTCTACACTTGTCTGAGTCCTCCGATCGTGACTCTGCTTCTTTCGTGAAGCTATAATGGACCCTTAGTAGCTCTTACGAGAAACCGTGAAAAATCATGCATATACCCAATGTTAAACTATGTCGTGTACAACTCAAACACCAAATCATTTCCTCCTCTCAAACGCTCTCAATATCATCTTTGTAAATGCTAACAAATTTTTTACTTTTTGAGTTAACTTTGATTTAATAAACAGTATACATCTTACTTAAATCATTTGATTTACCCGCTACTAAAGTACCAGTGAGTGGTGAATGACAAGCATTATTTGGGAATTGTAAATTAATTGACTTGGTTTATAATTTTCAATTTTTCACCATTTTCATATTTCAAAACATATATAAGGGACCATAGAAATAAGCTGGGGGTACTTTTCAGTGAGTTAATCAGACTGTGTTCTTTTTGTTCTATAATTTTTTTGTATTTCTGATAAACTTCTCGTTTTTCATTTTTTTTTTATATCATATTGGTCGTCATTTAGTTTGGTTTCATATATTTTCAATTTCTGCATTAGGATTTTTTTATTGTTTTAAGTTGTTTGTACTTGTCATATAGAGAGTAATCAAGCAAGGGAAAAAGAAAAAAGGTGTAAAAGTTTGTGTGTTAATAAAAAAACAAGCAAAAAAAATAACAAAAACAAATAAAAAGTCAAAGAGAGTATCGTATAGAGACTTGCTCCAAGAGATAGAATGAGTAAATCGTACCCAGAAAGAGAATTGGAATTGGTTGCTTTCAACTGCCAACTTGAAGTGATTGAGAAAAGTATTTTGAATCTTTCAAAGAATAATTTGAATTTGTACCAACATACTAATAATAATTATACTCGTTATGGTAATCAAAACTATAATAATTCTCAGAATCAGCAACTGAGCAAGCATGGGTTAGCAAATGCATCACAACAACATCAGCAACACCAGCAACACCAGCAACAACATAAAATGTATCTGAGCCAAAATCAGTACAATCCATACAACCAAAGTCATGGACAGTACCAGAGTATGGCACAGAATTTGGGACAGAATCAGATCCAAGCTCAAGGGCTGATGAAGAACCAAAACCAAAACCAGAGCCAAAATTCTTATCAGTACCAACAACAGCTGTACCAACAGACTAACCTAAACCATTCTTATCCTCTGCAAACAGCTCAAACACAACATTACCAGCAATATAAAAATATTGATAATCAATTTAGGTACGGTAGTGATAACTCTTCTTACAAATATTCCATTCCCCAAGATGAATATCTGATGAGTTCTATGCTGAGTGGAAAATTCTCGGCAAACACAACTGCTGGGTCACACTTACATTTGGAGCAACAGGAACAGCTGCAACGTCGCCCGCACCAGTACCTGCACCATCATCAGCAACAGCATCTCACTCAGCAACAACTTTTGGTTCAAACGGAGCCAAAACTATTCAACAAAGAGTCTAATAATGCTCTTTCATCTACTAGCTTAATAACCTCAGACAATACTTATCAACGTACTCAGCCTTATGATTATAAGAATGTATTTATGATGGTGAATAGTAGTAGTCATTCAATTTCTTCTCCTCCTTTCAATTCACTTGTTCAACCGACTCATGCTAAAAGTGGAGGATCATTCTTTGAAGATGGATCTAACATATCACCAGTTTTAGTTCAACCTCAAAATACTACTTCAAGTAATGGACCTAGTAATTCTCCACCAAGTATGTTACTTTCAACACAAATTTCGGGCTCTGCAACGTCTCTGAATGCTCCAACAACCTCGAGTAATACTCCAGGATTTTCAGCTTCTCCTTCTTTGCTTCCGGCCAATGCTAATAATGACAATTTATTGAACAATTGGGGATTTAGTCCCCAGAATAATGCCAGTACTTTAATGCATTCCACTTCAATTTGGGGTACCACTCCTTCATATTCAAATTCATCTACTCTCACTGCATTGACTTCTAATTCAAATGCCAATTCTGGTAATTATGGAAGTTCTAGTGTGTGGTGAAATATCTAATTACATGTGCAAGGCTAGAAGAATCATTGGCGGAAGAATTTTTAGCAGAATGTGGGATGTGACTCTTATTTGGTAAGTTGAGGTTAGACTTTATAAGTAAACGGTAACTCAGTTGGGGTCTTATCAACTTTTAGTATTATTCTTTTTTCTTTTATTTATTTTTGTTTTATCATTATTGTCTGTCTTGTTCATTTAGAAGAGAGCATTTTTTGTTTGTTTGTTTATTTGTTTATTTGTTAATTTGTTTGGTGTTTAATTATTGGTTATAGGATTAGGTGAAGGTGAAGACGTTGGATCATGAAAGTTTTAAAATGACAAGATTTGAAACGATTCAATGTGGGGACACTAAAAATAAGATTTCTCTGTAATATCATGGAAGATTTGTCTTATTAAGTTAAATTTGTGGAAAGGGTATACACAGTTAATTTGTTTTATTAAAAGGACCGAAATGAATTGTATACTTTCTATGTTGGGATTTTGTACGAATATGTATAAAGATATGTATTAATTGAACCTATAAAAAGATAACTTAAGAGATACTAAGTAGAGTAGTATTCATATAATTTGAGGTTGACTTAACTTCAGCTGTAGTGTTGAACTATTTATCTTGTAGAAGTTAAGTCTCATGTAGTTTGCACCCAAATTAAACTCAAAAATCCCACAATATGTACTGCATGTACTTCGAAATTTCCAAGATCTCAAATACTCAGAACTTCAAACTTATCTGTGGAACAACTCTCAATCTCAAATATCATCTTATGGCCATAAGGTACTTTTTCAGCCCTTCGATATATGTGTATATATGAATAGATTATATAATGTCACTTAATAAGCTTGTAAGAATTTGTCTTTCAAGGAAGACTTCGGCAAAGAACTTTGTTTCCCTATACAATCAATTAGACGATAAGGAGCCTATTTCTGAAAATGAATATACCACAAGTTTACTAGAGTTGATATTGAATGATAATAATTCAATTGAGTTGAATAATCGATTATTAGACTATATACTACATCTTTCGTTATCTAATAGTGCTCGATTAGAGCAATTTTGGACTAATGTACCAAAATTACTACCTTCATCTATCCAAATCAAGTTGTTATTGAAGATTCCCAATTACTTGATTCCAAATAATGATATCAAAGAACGGATACCTAAAGATATTGTAAGTAACTTATTGAACGTACAATTAATAAAATATTCTAATTTTGTTATAGATGAGCACTTGAACCTGACAGCGTCAACTTCAACAACCTCCTCCTCCCCTTCCAGTTCAATACATATACTAAATCAACTTATTTTGATATGGAGTTCTATCCTTCAAAATCCTTTCCAGTTAAAGTTGATCAATTTGGAGTTATTGAATCGCTTAGCATCTAAAATGATAAACTGCTTGAATCTGCTCAAGTTATATAACTTAGAAAAATATTTTGTATCTCAGACTAGAGATATCTTGTTGAATGTTCATACAAATAAGGAAATTGAAGGCAATAATACTTCTATGGAATATTTAAACGATTTAAATAATAATCATTATCATCATAAAAGTAATTCTGAATCAATCTTAAAGAATCAATTTCAGATTCCTAAAAATTCATTGAAGGTGAAAAAATTCAATTATATTAAGAAATTCATTTGGTTAAATACAATGATGAAAAATTTTACATATAACATACCTGCTACAGAATTTTTGGCAATTTATGAAAGTAGCTTTATCAATAAACTAACAGATAATCATACTAAAAAGAATTACAACATAGTATATGGGTTAATTATATCTACATTTAATGGGATTTCTTCTGCTATAATACTGAATGAATTAACTTATGTTGTATTTAATTGGAAGAATTTTTTATTGACTTATTTAGTTGAAATCATCAAAGTATTGGATTTACCAAAATCTAATAGGTCAGCAAATGAATTTAAACAAGATTCAACTGAGGATGCCATATATCATGCATTCAAATATTTGAGTAATGAAAAGATTGATAATAACCTTCCTATTGGATTAAAACAAGATTTTGTTAAAAGTTTAATATTTAATGAAGTTTTGGAATCGGGAACATTTTTAAAAGTGTTTCCAAGTGATCCAGTTCATTCGTTGAATTCAGAATTACTTTCATTTAAGAATTTAAATAGCATTTATGATGAATTGAAGATTAAATTATTAGATGTTAATTCAGAATTTACCTCACTTGAAGAATCTGGTCTATTAGAATATTTTAATTCAATCCCAAGGATATTGAAATATTCTTTAAAGAAACAAATTGAATTAAACCATTTAATATTGAAAACTTTAGATGATTTAATAATTGAAAAACAATTTGATAAAGTTAATCGTTTGTTAATATCAATATTGAATAATTCGAAAACTTTATCAATCACATGTTTTGTAAATGGACCCAATCAAATACTAAATTACATTATGAATTATATCGATTCAAAAGATTTTAATATAATTGACGAAGAAGATGAGAACTTCCAAGATATTTATAGCCATTTTGGAATAGTAATATTAACAATTATATTAATTTCAGAATATTTTAATATCAATTTTTCAAACATTTTAATTAAAAAATCTTATAGTTTGGACTATTTGAATAATTTCTATTATAGATTATGTGAAAATTTGAACTCCAGTATTAAGCCTTTATCAAGTGAAGACAATATAATTGTTGACAATTATAATAATTTAATTAATGATTGGATTACTGGATTATTTAATGATAATGAGGATGGGATATCAGACGAGTTAATTAAATCTATTAATATAAAACAGATTTATAGAATCATTCCAATTATTTATCAACAAGGAATTATTGCAAATTATTATAATAAGATTGATGAAAAGATATTAAACAATGGATTTGATTACTTGACGCAAATCTTTTTAATTCCTTGCACTTTAAGTATCATTAATTGGTTATTAACTAAAATCAACAACCTTAATGATTGTAATTTCCAACTAAAGATATTACACCAATTAATTAAATCAAATTTGGTTGGTAATATTGAGTCTAATAGTGACCAAGTGTTAATTTTCAGATTGGTTTTGAATTGTTGCAGTAATGAAATTATCTATAATTTAAAGCTGCTAAATAATTGGGACAAGTCAGAAGTGATTAACGAAATTATTTCATTGATTGAAAATAACGTTGACATTGATTATAGAAGAAGAAAAAGAAGAAATGATTTCAAGACTTTAATCAAATCGAAAGAAAACAATTTCATAGAGAGCCTCAAAGTTGAATTAATTCAATTGGTCAACGATCCTAAGTTAAACAATTTCAAATTTGATAGTTGTTTAATAGATTACATACTTCAATTTGAAAAGAATCATTTAGTATCGTTTATCGTACAAGAGTTAAATAATCTTGATGGCAATGGTAGTAGTATAACTAAGAAACCAACTTCCCATGAAATTGAAGATAACAGAATCTTTTTGAATTTAATGGTTTATATAATCATAAAGGAAAACATTGGAGGGAAAGATGATAAAGATTATTGGGAAGGAATATTCAGGAGAGTGATTTTAGTGGATGTTGAAAGTGGAAATGAACAGATTCAAGGGTCGAATGGTAAATCAGTTGAACTCAACGACAGCAGTTTGAATGGAGGACATCAAAATGGAATCAAAGTTAAAGGAGAAGGAGGAGAAGAACATGAAGAAGGTAAAGAAGAGCATGCAAACGGAAAAGAAGAACATGAAGAACACGAAGAACACAAAGAACATAGAGAACATAAAGATGAACTCTCAGAATCGAACAATGAATTGTCCAAACCCGAGAAACATCAGATTCAAAAGGAAAATAGATTCTCCAATTCAATGTCACTCCATCACTCCTCCATTTTCAATATAACTGAACAGCCAATTGAAGACGATGATTTATTTAATGAAGGCTTAGATTTTAAAATCCCGGAGACGGACCTTATTCTATTTACCAAGAAGTATTCCAGAAACGATTCATTCTTTGGAGAATTAGTGAAGATTATTTCAAAAACAAAAAATGAAAATAATTCAGAAATTGATTCCAATCTTAAACTTTTGGGCTCTAAAATTCTACAAGAGATCTCTTTTGAATTCCATTGAATAGTTGTGGATTGTTTAAAGAATTTAATTTTACGAAGAGGAACAATAAAACCATAGTTGGAATTTACTCCAATAATGTTCTTTAGCGCAAGGCTTTCTAGAAAAGTATTAGAAGGAAAAAAAAAAATATTAAAAAAAAAAAAAACATTGAATCAATCTTTTTTGGGATAGGCGGATAACTTCGAAAGGCTGTAGAATAAAATCAACCTCATTAACATATTCCATACCACCCAACAGTTTCATCATGGGTTCATGGAATCTAACCTCAAGGTGAGAAGAAGCTAGCGCGCAATTGAGCGATTTGAAGTATTTGCGCTGTCAGGTTTAACGTACGACATCATATTGTTTGAGTTCCCCATTACTAGGAAACTTATAAAAATAAACCACTAATGATTATCAGTATCGTATTTCATTATCTCGAATTAGAAAACGTTTGAAGCGAATCGGCTAGCCACAACTTGGGCCAAGAAAAATGAGGCCATCTATCTCGATTTAACACTAGCTGGATTTCGATTAAGATTTCTTTTTTTGCAAAATCAACCAAAAATAAAGATAGATGTGGAATCTTCATTCGGAGAAAAGTTCCGAACTCTGTCTGATCTTGGTTTAGATTATGGGCTAAAAAAATAAAAAAAAAAAAACTTGAATTCGTCTTCGATAGGATGATTTAACCAATTAAAACCTTGTGAGGCTCTAAATTGGTAACTTAAGTGGGTATTTGATCACATTTGCTGTAGCGGGTTTGAACAGTCGGAGACGTTAGCGGATCGAGATTTACTGGGTGTACGCACTTTTGCTCAATGAAACAACTGACATTTTACGTAACGGCGTTTGCTATTCTAACAACTCTTAGCGGAAAATCACATAGTAGGTGTACGGATGATGTACCACAAAAAAAAAAAAATAAATAAAAAATGCTACTTGATGGATTTGGAACTTTAAGATAAGGGACTTATCAGGAAAGAAAACTTATGACATCGTCCTAGTGGAAGGTTTCATAACCGATAATATGGAGTATAGATAATGGGAAAACATGAATTTGATAAATTTGTGTATCATCGTCATTATATAAATGGAGTACATTCCTTCTTGTTATAATCTAAATCATTAAATTTTGTCTTCTTTTTTATTTTTTTGTTTTGTTTTTCATTATCTGATATCTATCTTCCATTTTTGTAGAAAACAATGTCTCATAGTCTTAAAGTAGTTTCAAGTCTATCATCAGTAAGGTCAAGAACCGAAAATCATATTCATGATGTTCTTTCAAATAAAGGTGAACTTAGAGTTGTTAGTATAGACGCTGCTCATGCTCAAGATGATGATTTATTAGCAGAAATTGGTTACAAACAAGAACTTAATCGTACTTATTCTACCCTTCAAATTTTTGGTATTGCCTTTTCAATTATGGGACTTTTACCTTCAATTTCTTCAACGGTAGCTGCTGGACTTGAAGCTGGTACAGTTGGTTTAATTTGGGGTTGGTTAGCTTCAGGATTTTTCATTTTATGTGTTGGTACTTCAATGTCAGTATTATCTTCTGCACTTCCAACTTCTGGTGGGTTATATTATTGGACTAATTATTATGCTCCTGAACTGATAAGAGTTTTATTAAGTTTCCTTATTGGTTGTTCAAATTCTTTAGGTTTAGTATCTGGTATTTGTTCTATTAATTATGGATTTGCTGCTGAATTACTTGCAGCTGTTTATATTAACCGTGATGGTGATTTAAATATAACAAATCCTATCATGTATGGTGTATTTGTTGCATGTTGTATCAGTCAAGTGCTTGTTTGTATTGGATTCTCAAAACAAACTGCTATGTTACAATCTTTTTCAATTTATGTTAACGTTTTCATCATTGTTTTATTTTTCATTGCTGTTCCAATTGGTGCTTCTAAACATGCTGGTTTCAATGATGCTAAATTTATCTTTGGAGATCTTACCAATGCAAGAACTTGGTCAACAGGTTGGTCATTTATGCTTTCTTGGATGCCAGCAATTTGGACAATTGGAGCTTTTGACTCTTGTGTTCATATGTCTGAAGAAGCTCGTAATGCTACCAAGGGAGTCCCAATTGGTATTATTGGATCTATTACCGTTTGTTGGGTTGTTGGTTTCTGTATTTGTATCGTAACTTGTGCAGTTATTAAAGACAAAGATATTGATGCTGTTCTTACTACTGATTCTGGTCAAGCAATGGCTCAAATCATTTATGATTGTTTAGGAAAGAATTGGGCAGTTGCATTTATGTCACTTATTGCATTTGCTCAATACCTTATGGGTGCCTCTATTTTAACTGCTGCTTCAAGACAAATTTGGGCTTTTGCAAGAGATGATGGTTTACCATTCCATTCATATGTTAAGGTTGTCCATCCAACTCTTAAGGTTCCAATTAGAGCTCTTCTTTTTGCAACTGCTTTCTGTTTGATTTGTGGTTTGTTAATCTTAATCGGACCAACAGCTGCTAACGCTCTTTTTTCTTTAGCAGTTGCTAGTAATGTGTTATCTTGGGGTATGCCTGTCCTTTTGGTTTTATTACCAACTGGTCGTAGCAGATTTAAGGCTGGTTATTTCCATTTAGGAGATACTTTAACAACTATTGTTCATACTATTACTGTTGTTTGGATTGCATATGTTATCATCATGTCAATGTTCCCTAATGATATTACTGTTGATAAGGAGACCATGAATTATACATGTGTGATTAACGTTGGATGTTGGATTATTTCAATTATTTATTACTTTGTTTATGGTTACAAGGTCTACTCTGGACCTAAATCTAATCTTGAAGTTCATGATGGAGAAATTCATTATGAAAACATAGAGAAAGTCTTAGAAAAGGAATAGGTTTTAGTTTATTTTTAACCTGAACCTAAGCAAGAAGCTGTGTTTCTTACTTTGTTTAAAGTATAGATTGATTGCAGGGCGATCAGCCATTTTAATAATTGTGAATCAAATGGTATTTTTAATTTTTAAATTCAAAGTTTGTAGATTGATGAAGATAATGGAGCTAGCCAATGTTCGAGCCAATATGGTTTCACGATGTAGAGGGTCAGTAGGCAAGCATTAGGCTGCGAAAATGAGGGCCAAACAGCATTGGGGCAGCAACGGACTCCCTCGCTCAGAGAGGCTGAAGAGTAGAACCCCACAACCAGAAATGAATTTTCCCGAATATCACATTAAATTGCTACTATGAGAAATAAATAGCCTGATTTCAAATTTTTTCTCTTCAATAACTGCATTTCAAATTATTTAGAGCTATCACCCTCTCTAAGTAACTCTGTGAATACTTTGCCATTTTAGAGGAGAAGGACAGTTCCTTCGCGCCATAAAGAACTGCTACCAATTCCCTTCTGGCGAGCGAAACCCACTGACTTTATTTGAAATGCTCCTGCATACTACGCGATACGCGTGTAGTTAGAGATTTGATTTGAAATGAAGAATTGGAACTTACAAAGTAAAGAGTTGATTACACTCACAGAGATTGTCAGTTTCCATCTAAAGACACCAACAAAATCGAAGTCATAATGTCACTTAAACGACAGATAGCTGATGATGAAGATATAGTGGTACATTCAGACCAAGCACATTCTCTTCCTCCTTCTTCTCAATCAATAAGATTACAATCTTTTACAAGTGGATCTCAGATTCAACTATCCAATACTCAGGAACAGTATTTGAAAAAGATAAGACCTAATGGGAATGAAGAACCTACAGATTTTGAGCGACAACTCTTGGATATGACCAGAAATGGAGTTGCCAAATCTGAACAAGATCAAGGTTGGGATAGACCTCAAATATCAAAAGATTTCGATCCATTAACTTCTGATATTACCTTTCAACAATTGGATGCAGAGGAGACAAGCGTTGGAGAATTAACGATTGCAAGATTTTTTGGAGTAACATATGAGGGCCATTCGATACTTTGTAATGTAACTGGGTTTTTGCATTATTTCTATGTTCCAGTACCCAAAGGTTTCTATCGAGATCAACATCTTCATAAATTTAAAGAATATATTGATAATAACTTCCATGGAGTTCATAATATTGAAATCATCCTAAAGGAATCCATTTGGGGGTATAATAAGAATTTAAAATCACCATTCTTCAAAATCATTGTCGAAAATGCAAGAAATATTTCAAAATTAAGATCTGCTTTTGAAAGAGGTGATGTTAGATATGAAAATCTCTTTCCACCCCAGAATGTAACTTATGATAACATTAATTATCTTTTAAGATTGATGGTGGATTGCAATATAACAGGTATGTCTTGGATAACACTTCCAAAAAGCAAATACACTTTAGTTGAAAATGATCTCAAGTCTTCAACTTGTCAATTTGAATGCTCCATCGATTACAAAGATTTAATTTCTCATCCATCAGAAGGCGAATGGCTTAAGATAGCTCCCCTTCGTATATTATCATTTGATATTGAATGTGCTGGTAGGAAAGGGATATTTCCAGAAGCTGAGCACGATCCAGTAATTCAAATTGCCAATGTAGTACTGAGATATGGTGAAACAAGACCATTTGTACGTAATGTCTTTACCGTTAATACCTGTTCTTCAATAATCGGCTCTCAGATATTTGAACATGAAAAGGAAGAAAAAATGCTTATGCACTGGCGTGAATTCATTGTGAAAGTAGATCCTGATGTTATCATCGGTTATAACACCACAAATTTTGACATTCCTTATTTGTTAGACAGAGCAAGAGCATTGGGATTGAAGAATTTCCCATTTTTTGGAAGGCTTCAAGGAACAAAGCAAGAAATAAAAGATTCAGTATTTAGTTCCAGAGCATACGGGACAAGGGAAAATAAAGTTGTGAATATTGATGGAAGAATGCAATTGGATTTATTACAATTTTGTCAAAGGGAATATAAGTTAAGATCTTATACTTTAAATTCGGTTTCTGCTCATTTCTTGGGTGAACAAAAGGAAGATGTTCAACATTCAATTATTACTGATTTACAAAATGGAACTAAGGAAACAAGACGACGTTTGGCGGTTTATTGTCTTAAGGATGCTTATCTTCCTTTAAGATTACTCGAAAAATTGATGTGTTTAGTTAATTATACTGAAATGGCAAGAGTTACTGGAGTACCTTTCTCGTACCTTCTATCAAGAGGTCAACAAATTAAAGTCATATCTCAATTGTTTAGGAAGTGTCTCGAAGAAGATACTATTATTCCAAATATGAAGACCGAAGGAACAGATGAAGTATATGAAGGTGCAACTGTTATTGAGCCGGAAAGAGGTTACTATGACGTTCCAATTGCAACCTTGGATTTTAGTTCCTTGTATCCTTCAATTATGATGGCACACAATCTTTGTTATACGACTTTGTTGAATAAGCAATCAATAAAGGCATTCAATTTAAGTGAAGATGATTATGTCCTTACCCCTAATGGAGATTACTTTGTGAAAGAGCATATGAGAAAGGGAATCCTTCCAACAATTCTTGATGAATTGTTGACAGCAAGAAAGAAAGCGAAAGCCGATTTAAAGAAAGAGACTGATCCTTTTAAGCGAGATGTTTTAAATGGTAGACAATTAGCTTTGAAGATTTCTGCAAATTCTGTTTATGGGTTCACTGGTGCTACCATAGGAAAACTTCCTTGTCTTGCTATTTCTTCATCGGTCACTTCATTTGGAAGAGAAATGATTGAAAAGACCAAAGCAGAAGTTCAGGAACAATACTGTATTAAAAAGGGATACAAATATGATTCCCAAGTTATATACGGAGATACTGATTCTGTTATGGTTAAGTTTGGATACCAAGACTTAGAGACGTGTATGAAAATGGGGGAAGAAGCAGCTGCATTAGTTTCAAAAATATTTAAAAAGCCGATAAAGCTTGAATTCGAAAAAGTCTACTTTCCATATTTATTGATCAATAAGAAAAGATACGCTGGATTATATTGGACCAACCCAAATAAATTTGATAAAATGGATACAAAGGGTATTGAAACTGTTAGAAGAGATAATTGTCGGTTAGTACTGAATGTTATTACTAAGGTGTTAGAATTTATCTTGGAGGAAAGAAATGTGGATAAAGCAGAACGATTTGTGAAACAGACAATTGCTGATTTGTTACAAAACAGGGTTGATTTATCTCAATTAGTTATAACAAAGGCATATTCCAAGCTGGATTACACCGCAAAACAAGCCCACGTTGAGTTAGCTGAGAGAATGAAGAAGAGAGATCCGGGATCGGCACCAACTTTAGGTGATAGAGTTGCATACGTAATTATCAACACAGCAGGAGCTAAAAATTATGAAAAGTCAGAAGATCCCTTATTTGTGTTGGAAAATTCGTTATCCATTGATTTCAAATATTATCTTGATAATCAACTTTCAAATCCTCTCATGAGGATTTTCGAACCAATCTTGGGAGAAAAAAGAGCCAAAGAATTACTTTCAGGCTCTCATACAAGAACAATCAAAATGTCAGCACCAAAAACTGGAGGATTAATGAGGTTTGCAAAGAAAGCAGAACTTTGTAAAAACTGTAAATCTCCTTTGAAGCCTGGTAACAATGGGGCAATTTGTGAAAATTGTACCGCAGAGGCCCCAAGATTATATGGGGATGCATTAGCTCAAATGAATTACTTAGAAAACAAGTTTTCAAGGTTATGGACTGAATGTCAAAGATGTCAAGGATCATTGCATCAGGAAGTATTGTGCTCCAATAAGGATTGTCCAATCTTCTACATGCGTAAGAAGGCACAGAAGGATGTCATTCAACAAAGTCAAGAACTTCAAAAATGGGACTTGACCAGTTGGTGATTCACAAGGTTTATAGAGGTAGCATTAAATCAATCAAAATAATTATTATTTTACAAATTGGTAAGGAATATAATATCACTCTTCTACTACTTTCGCACGTTATGATCTAAAATTATTTACCTCCACCTTAAATCAGGTCACTTTCTTTTCCAGCGTACTGAGTTAGTTACTCAACAATAAACTGGATCTTGGTATCAGTAGCTAAGCTCCAATACTCTTGACAAATAACATATAATGGTAGGATTGGAGGGTTATAAATATTCAAATTTGGGCTTCTCTGAAGCGACATTATTATTTCTCACAGTAGGGATCATGCTTTCCGTAGCAGATCTGTTTTCAGTTGAGAGTTGACCAGGTCTACTGGTTACCGGAGGTTCATCAAATGAAGAATTTTTGAGTTTAGGATACCCAGTGAATGAACCATTAGAGTTGGAATCAAAGAATATAGGGGGAGTAGAATGTGATGAACTTATACCATTACCATTGAGTGGTTGAGTGTTTCCATTAAGGCTAGCAACTATGCTAGAAGCAGAATGCTCGCCTGATTAAATGGAGCCCTTCTTTAGGTTTTTGGCAAGATCAGAAGTTCGGTTGTTTTGTTTAGATAGTTCTTTCAATTGCTTAATATTATGAATGCATTTACTGATGGTTTGCATTAAAAGCTTAGGTTTCAATGGCTTGGAGACATAATCATCCATACCCTTTGCCAACGATTTTTCTCTATCTCCTAACATAGCATGAGCAGTTAAAGCAATGATTGGAGTTCTAAAACTAAGAGAATCAATTGGATTTGATTTCTTTTCCCATTGCCTTATCTTTTCAGTGGCTTCAAATCCACCCATGACTGGCATTTGAACATCCATTAACACCACATCATATTTTCTTTTCCTTATGGCTTCATATGCTTCTAAACCATTTTCAACAACCTCAACTTGGTGACCTTGCTTCTCTAATATTCTGACCGCCAATTTTTGATTAACCAAATTATCTTCGGCTAAAAGTATATTATAAGATATAGATTCATCAGTGTTCTGGGAGATCGATCTTGACTCTAATGCTGGTATGACCGCACTTGCTAAGTCCGTTATAGAACAAGGAGTATTACCATAGGACGAAATTCCTAAATCTATACATAGTCTCATGTTCAATTCTGGGATTGAATGATGCAACAATACCAAAGGAATATACTTAACTTCAGGCAATAATCTAAGATTCTTTGCAATTTCTATAGAATCAATCATAATAATATCATATTTCACGGGATCCTCTAAATCGGCATCAGAAATATCACGAACAAAAATTGGAATCAATCCTAATTCTGTTATTCCGTTTTTAATTTCCTCCAATTGACTATCCGAATGCTCAGTAGATATAAATAATACATAATGGGAACTGAATGGTAATAATTGTTCTGTTTGACGTGTGTATCTGATATTAGATGGTGACACACTTACAGTAAAGTAAAAATTAGATCCTTCTCCATAGTTAGAAGTAACCCAAATTTCACCTCCCATT
>JAKTYG010000205.1:0-20260 GCA_030564725.1 Chernovozyma sophiae-reginae
CTCCGCTAGGGCCATTTCATGGAGACTCCTGCGGAGAGCTGTTCCCTACGGGAAACCTAGAGTTCGAGCGAAGCGAGCCGAGCTCCACGCAGTGGCTCTCCGCGGCCAGCGGAGCGTCAAGACTCTCCCCCAACAGTTCCGAGAACGAGAGTTCACTACCGCTCCGCTAGGGCCATTTCATGGAGACTCCTGCGGAGAGCTGTCCCTTCGGGAAACCTGGAGATCGAGCGAAGCGAGCCAGACTCCCCCAAAAATTAGCTGGCAGGAACAGGCAGAGAAGGTTTCAATTAAGACATGACAGTCTCTAACCTTACTGAAGTACAAGTCATAGCATCTAATTCTATGGGAGTCATATGGAGACGCTTTCCCACCTGCTCCAGCCTCTACCCATCTTGTCCCTGCACTGATGCGCGATCGCGAGTTCTCATATCACGAGTCCTCATATCACGGGCTCTTAGACAACCTATGTATCCAATCTCTTGTTAACATCTCTATCATCCGTATCTCACGCTTAGATAATCGGATCTACTCTCCTCTTTAGTCTCATCTAGCCGCGGTTTTGAAAAAACTTTTTTTTCCTTTCTCACCATTTGACAAACCATTTGTGGAGTGATAAAGCATTTAACTTCAACAGAATCCAGCTCCACATATTCGTTCTCATTGCAAATTTTTTTATTTTTTCTCCTCTTGAATTTTATTAACATTCAACTACTTGGAAGATGTCGCAACAACTTAGAAAAGCCGCAAGAAATCGTAATATCAAATTGGCTGCCTCTGCCGGTGCAGTTGTCATAGGTGCTACTTATCTAATTTTACAGACCTTCCCACATTTAAAGACATGTCTTTACAAAACCATTACTGGTGCTAAAGATGATGAAGCAGAACAGGAAAATAATGAACCAATAGAACTTGTTGAGGAAGTCGGTGAAAGTACTATTGTTGAGGGTTCGTCTCTGATTGTGAATGGTGAAGAAAGTTTAGTTGAAGTTGAGAAATGGTCTGATGATAATCTTAAGAGCTGGCTCAGTGAAGTAAGTATTAAGGAGTGAATTTTCTAAAAGAATCGGATTGGAGCTATGGCATTGGAGCTCTCCGATTGAAATTTGAATTTTATGGGGAATGTTCTCAGGAGGGAATTGATTGAAGAGTTGTTCAGTGAAGAGCTGCTGAGTTGAGAGCCGCTGAGTCGAGAGCTGTTGATGGAACAACTCTGGAGTTCTATACCCCGAGTACATCCTTTACTTCTTTCCCTTTTTCTTTCCCTTTTTCCTTTCCGTTTTCCCTTTTCTCTTTTCCCTTTTCCCTTTTATCTTCCCTTTTCCCTTTCTTTCTCTCAGTCCCCATAACTCATGTACTAACACATCTAGAAAGACATCACGCCTCCATCCAATGCTTCTCATAATAACCTTGTTTCCCTTGTTAATTCCATTAAGGAAGCTTCTCCTTAGTTTCAATATCGTTGTGAGCTTAAACATCACTCGTATATTCACGGTTGTACTATTTTATTTACTGAAGTTGATTAAATAACAAACACTTTTCTTCAATTTGAGATCTGAACGTTGCTGAATCATGTAAGGAGTCATTTGATATTTCACTTGCAAGTGTCATATTAGGTCCCTTCCGCTAGCATTATGAGGAAACCTTGATAACCTCGACCAATTACATAGTTCTATACGAAAGTTGTACTTTAATACTACGAAGAGGAGTTTTCAGAATCCGGCTGTCTCATAAACTTCGTTGTTTATTGTTCATATATGCATCGTTTGTCTATCTATATACTAGTCGCTTATCTATCTCTATGCTAACCAGTCTATGCTTTATCTTTCGTCCAGTCCATTGGATCTAATTTATGTCTGAGCTGTGCCCTGGAGAGGAACTGTTTGGCGAGTTGTCCCTTACGTAGCGAGCTGGGTCCCACGCAGTGGCTCTCCGCGAGCAGTGGAACGTCAACCATCCACCATCTACCGATTGTAGGGGTCTATCCAGTACCGCTCCGCTAGGGCCATTTCATGGAGACTCCTGCGGAGAGCTGTTCCCTGCGGGACCTTGTGCTAGGATTTCTTCACCAATATGTCTCTGTTCGTCTTTCGAATGGCGTTCTCTCCATTCCGTATTTCTTCTTATCTGGTTCGTTCTCTGTCTCTAATATGACATATTCTCCATTTTCTGTGGCTCTACACATCACCTCTACTCTCTACCCATCACATCTACTCTCTGTCCTCAACCCATGAACCCCAAGCGCGTATTTCTCTTTCAAATGTTTCCCGATCAAGTCCATTTTCATCTACAAGCGCAAACATGCACCCAACTCGCTCTACGTCGCAATTTCTCTGCTCATCATCGAAAAGAATGAATTGTCCTTCTTTCAATTCGCTTGTCATACCAAGCTGTTTTGCAGCTGCTTGTATATGTGCAACCTTGGAACCTTGGCCCCATTGAGTCGACAGAAAATATTTGATCATTTGCTTTCCATCTACATGTAATAATGAAAGCAATTCTTGTGCAACCTTAGGTGTAGGGGTTCTACTGGCTGCAACTATTAATATTCCTGAAGCCTGAAGTTCGCAGATTATCGATTCAACATCGGGAAATAATCCTAATTTAGTCCCAACTCGGTCAACACATAAATTTTCAGATATTGATTTTATGGGCATAACAACATGGGTGTCGCACCAAAATGGCCATATCGTGTAATCCAAATCAAAAACTACAACTTTGGGGTATCTCATTGTCCTCGACTTGAATTGTTAATTACTTCCTACAATCATTTCTGGCTTCCTCTCTCTATTTATTTAAACCTCAGCAATTGAAGTATTTTTTTTCCACCTGGTGAAACTGGACTGCATACAACTGTTTCTTCTCTAAGCGACAACAATTTGCATACTCTCTAACCTTCAACCTAAAGTTGCTGAATCAGTCAATAGTGCTGTCCTGCTCCAAAGGAGTTGGCAATAAATGATAGACAAACTGAGTTCAATGACTTCAATGATGGTGAATGAAAAAAAAATTTATAGAGAAATTCTATTATTCTCTAGTTCTTCTTGTTTCTTTACTCTAAGCTTTAGTTATGATTTTGCACCCATTCCCCAGCAACAAATATATTTCTCGCTATTCGCTGCAATTGACTGAAATAAATGTAACATTGGAAAGGTTAAGCAATTTCATGTCCAATGGAAGTTAATGCGAAAAGTAGAAATCCAACACCAGTATAACATGTTTCATATGAGAGCCATATAAAGTGAAATTATATAGTAAAAGAATGCATAGATCGACCGATCAACTAATTGAGCTTAGTATGGTGAAGCCTCAACAATCCCACACTAAACAAAAGTCCAGCTGATAAGATAAGGAACTCTCTTTCCCCCCCCTCTCTGCTTCAACGTCCTGTTGACGCCGGCATATAATTAACATCAGAAGACATGATACCTTTACTTAGATGCAGTACACCAATATCTACCTACTGACTTTTCACCTTTGACTTCAATAATGCCATCTCAATCAGCCACTTCTACTGCCGACAATACTATCCCGTAATTGCAAGTCCTCCGTGTTGCAGCATCTTATCTATCTCGAACCAGAATCAATTCAATTTTGTAAAAATTGCACCTTTTCCATGACTTTCTAGAATATTTCTTCATCGGACTCAGCTCCCTGACAGACCCACTCCACATTTCTAAGCAACTAGGTAGATTTGGGTGTGCCACGACCAAGGGGTTTTGCCTCTTTATAAAGGTGACATACATTTTGCCCCCCCCCTTTCACCAATTCAATACTTTAGAAACTCTTCTTTATTGATATTGAACAATGCCTGGTAATAAATACGTATCCATGCGGGTATGGCCCAGTCGTGAAGATATCAACAACAATTCGAAACGTGAATCTTTCAAACCTCATGTGGTACATTTTGAGATTGCAAACGAGGACTTAGATAAGCTCATAGAGGATAAGAAGTCTTTAGTTGAATTCATTTCCAAGAAATCGTCCCATATCCCAAACAACCCTGATTTGGTTCTAATTCAAAGAAAATCAAAAAAACACAGAGATTATGTTCTGTTGGAGAACCATGAGGATTTCAAATCTCTTGCTAGAAGCTTTCAAGTGAAGAATCTGTTGAAATTGATTGTGACAGTAAAGGGAACTGATAGCTCCCAGAGTCAATCCTCAAATGAAGAACGATTCCCAAACCCTTATGAACATTGCTTTAAAAGAAGAAAAGGATGTCGTCAAGATTCTGGATTAGGAAAGTCTTTGTTCTTGGAATTGGGTGAAGTTCTTATTCAAACTGCTTATGAGAACTTTAGAGAGGCCGTGGCATCAGCACAAAGTGCTCAAATGGATACTAAACTGACCGGAAACTTTTCTGGTACCACTTGCTCGTCATCTTGTCCCAACAATAGTACGAGTGCGGAGCGTCCTAAAACTGCCGATGCTGGTGATAGCGTACACCACAATGCATCTTGTGATGGTTGCTCTTCTGAAGTTTTCCGTCCTTTAGTAGGTCCAAGATTTAAATGTTTGGTATGTAATGATTTCGATTTATGCAAGACCTGCTACGAGAATGAAGTGGAAGTGGCTGGCCATATCAAACTTCATCCCATGGTAAAATACATCAGTGAAGCTCAGTATAGAACCTATGGACGTAAATACTTTTCAGGAGGTTGTATTCCATCTGGAGGAGCTCAGCATCCTAAATTCTTTCATCAAGAGGGTGGTGATATCATATATGATATCCCATTAGGAAGCTGCTCATTAGCTAATAGAAACAATCTTGAGAACGTTTTGAGAAATGGGAATGTTGACGATTTTTTTAGCAACGTGGATGGTTATATTGAGGACTCTCGCAGATACAATGACTTGATTTCTACTATGAAGTCAGATGCTGACAGAGATGAGAAGTACGCTTGCTTATTAAGTTTAGCTGAGCTGTGTAATTCGACCCAGTCCTCAAAGACTATTCCAGAAGAAGACACTTCCACGGAGGTTGAAGAAGACTTTGAAGTTGAGAAAAACGAGGAAGTCAAATTAGATGGTTCTTTGGAAGTTGAAGTTATTAAATATTTCCCCAAGTACGTTTCCTTAAAATTAACAAATCATTCACAATACGTCATCAGAGGAGAATGTTTAGAATTCCAATTCTTCAATGAATCAAACAGCAAAAGTATTTTCATTTCGAATGGTCATGAAATTTTATCTGGTCAAACTAGAGCCTACAACTTGAGAGCGGGTGATGATGATTCTGATTTTACTTCGTTCACTGGATTAAGAATTCCTACTAATGATTTTGAGACTGTCATGGAAGGAAAATTTGTGCTGGAAGGCTCTCACTTATTACCTGTTACAAAGAGCGACTCTACTAGAATTGAAACAAATGATACCAAAAAGTTACTTCCAAAAGTATCACTTAATATTAAGGGCAACAGAGAATCTCAGATCACAATAGTGAACAATTCAGATTCGCCTATTGATTTGAATGGCTTGAAATTTGAATTTTATAATTGCTTCCTGCAATACATTGGAGGTGCCCATACTTTCCAGAACCGTACCCTTTTGCCAGGTGCTAAATCTAAATTTCAAGTTCATGTAAATTGTGCTCACTTCAGATACCCATTTAAGCTTGTGGTCAAGAATAAAGATATTGAAGGTGAATGTGATTTCAGCCTAAACAAACTACAAGGTGAACTTAAACCTATAAACGTTACGAAGGAAAAAGAAATTGAAGACATTGAATCCGTTGATAAGGATGTTAATGTTGCAGATGTTGCAGAAGATTTTGTAGATGTTTCAATGGATTCAGATACTGACGGCGATTTTCCAGAGACAGAGATTGATATGGAAATAAGAGAAGGAACTATAAGCGGAGATTCAACTGAAGTGTTCCACTTATCTGCTTCTACTGAAGAAGGTTCATCTGAAACTAATACCGATACAGATATTAAGGAAGGATCACCTGAAACTGATACCGACACAGAGATAAAGGAAGTCGAAACACAGGATGAAAAATTGATCAGTAAATCGGTTGGGGAACTTCATTTAGATTCTTCTAATTCCATCTCCCCTGGATCAGTTCATTCTATGGTTTTACCTACTCTTCCTAAAGAGTCTAATACTTCATCAGATGGTTCCAAGGTATTGTCGACATCAGAATATACTGATGCCAAGTCATCTTTAGTCGAAGAGAATAAAGTTGAAGATAAAACTGAAGAACATGATGATGTTGGTGAAGAAGGTGATTATGATATAATTAGTAGTGATGGAGAAGATTTTGGATCCGATTATGAAGTATTATCTCCAGTAACAAGTAACCCCAAATAAATGGATAAGTAAAGGAATGGGGCAGGATGGCTGCTAGGGTTAATTTTTTTTTCTTTGTCTGTTTTTGTTTTGTTTGTTTTGTTTCTTTAAGTTGTGTAGGGCCCTATTTAGCCAATTTTTTTTAGTCATATGAAAGATTTTGTTCAATAGTTCCTTGTAAAGACTCAGCTCTTTGTAAAGAGGTGATGAGTCCTTAATCTCAAATATTTCATTTAATTTCTCAAATGCACGACACCTGAAATATCACTTATAGAGAATCTAGGAATAGACAGTATCCATCAACGGTGATTCATTACTCTTTGTTGATATGAGAAGCCAATCAGCAAAAGTAAATTCAGCTGTAGCTTCAGCAAGGGATGTTGCTCCAGATAGCGAAGGTATGTATATAAATGTTGTTTTCAGAATATTTTTCTTTGAACCTCACCCGTACTAACAAAATATTTAGAACAAAGATTCAAACAAAAATGTAAAGAGTTGAAAAGAAGAATAAATGAAGTGGAAGAAAGTAATGAAGTAGCTACATTGGCATTAAGTAGAACAAAGGCTACCATACGTAGATTAAGATTAGAGTATGCAATCTTATTGGAAAAGTTAGAGGAACGTGTTCTGAGTTCCAATTTTGATCCTGAGGAAATGTCTCCACCGCCATCACCAAAATTGTTAGATGATTCTTTGAATTCTAGTAACACAAAGCAAACAAAAGAAGGAGTGTCAAGAAGAGGAGGAAGAAAAGCTGGAGGTCGTGGTGGATCATCGGTAGCTGGTTCTAGCGGATCTTCTGGTAGAATTGTTAAAATAAGAGATCCAGATTTACCAAAAAGACCCACAAATGCCTATTTGATATTTTGTGATATGGAGAAAGATCGAGTAAGACGTGAATTGGAGGAAAAAAATCCTGGGGTTGTCAATGATTTATCTAGAACGTTAACAGAAACTTGGAAGACCTTAGACGATGAACTGCGTAAACCTTACTACAGACTCTATGAGGATGATAGAGATAGATATCAAAGAGAGATGTTAATATACAACCAGAAGAAGCAAGATAACCCTGATACGACAGAAAAACCTCTTACGAAGAGACAAAGGGTGGATAAAAAGGCTAAAGAAGCAGAAGAGTTGGCTATAAAGCAAGAAGCTGTCGAGGACGAAGTTAAGGAGAAAGACGAAATAAAACACCAAAAGGAAAATGGAGACCTGGAATCCAAACCCAATGAACCTTCATCTTCTGTTTCAAAGGACAATACAGAGGAACAGGAGAAGAAATGATCGTACTCTCAAAGTAATTTATATATCTACCATTTATAAAGATTGTACATTACCTAAAAAATTTAGTTTTTTCTCGAAATAGCCCTCATTACTGATGGCAATGTATTTTTCTACTCAAGTTTGTTAAATTGTAATGTACGTGGATGCGATTAAAATAAATTATATATTTTATATTTATGGTGGATTCTTTTTTTTTCATGTAAATTTGTTTCTCTTTGTTCTATAATATCCATTATCATCCTTTTCATGTTTCCTCTTTTCTCTGAACCGTTCGTGTTTTCTTAATTTTCTCTTTGCTGCTATATCTGGTGCAGTGATGTTTAATTGAGCTCTCTTAGTTCTTCTATCTTGTCGTCTCTTATTAACTATTTGTTTCACTTTGGTGTAGATGTTGGTGAATTCAGTAACTCCCAATTTAGTTTCAATCATCAGATTACATTCACTCGATAAGTTAACCAATTCAGCTTCAGCTTCGCTATTATTTGCATCAAGATCACTAAAATTGTACATACCAAGCATAAGTTTTTCTGCTGCTGGTGGTAAATCTTCAACTGGTATGATCTGTACCAACATGGCAGCTAATTGAATACAAGATTTCTTAGAAACAAAAGAGTCTCTATAGTTATTCTCTTGTCTCATAATAGAACTTACTCGAGATACAAGGTAATCCAAAGCGAACTTGTATCTCAATTCTTCTTCTCCTCCTCCTCCTTCTTTGTCAGCTTCAGCTTCTCCCTTTTGAGTCAGCCTATCACTAACTTCTGGTTTGAATTCATATGCAGTTTTATTCTTTTCCCATCTTATAGCAATCAACACCAAGTTCTTCACGATCTGACTACCCAACTTTTCCGCTATAGAAGGTGCCCCCAATTGATGTAATAATCTGTAAGCGATAGTTTGTACTTCATAGCCAGTCAAACTGAACTTAATAGTATCCAAATTCGAGAGTAAGACTCCAATAATACGAGCTGAAATCAAACGAACCCAAGAATGAGGATACAATAAAGTACCCAATACTGATTTCCAGAGCAAACCATACTCCTTCTGAAAAAATGATTCCTTTAACTTGGAAGTAAGAATTGATAATACCGATAACGACGAATAGATCAATTCCCATTCTATTTCAGAGTCACTTTCTTCATCATTCTTAGCAGCATTAAGACATTCTTGTATTCTTTTAAGAACCAATTCATCCAACGATTTGTTGTGACCAAATCCAAATTCACTGAGATACAACTTGTACACTTGTAAACCGCATCTCTGTAGCAAATGATTTTCAGACTGACCCAACCATACTGAGCAGAAGTTCTCAACTTCGGATAAGTTTTCTCGGCTATTCTTTTTGAACATACTAGATAACAAAGCAGAGGCCATTTCTCGACATTTGGAAGAGTCATCACTAACTAAAACATTTGCTAATCCAATGAAAAATGACGATGCTAATTTTGAAAGCAATTCAGTTCCTGCTTTAACAATGATCAAATGAAGTAATTCCATTACTGACAGACGTCCATCCTGAGTAGAATAGCTCAAGTTATTGAGTAAGAATTTGAATTGCTTCTCTAATCTACCTCTACCTTGATCGTATTCCATTAAGAATTGAAAGTACGCACTTCTTGACATATCTCTAATTTCTTTGGAGTGATTCACAATCATAATCTTGGAAACTTTATCCATAGTATCATAAACTTCTGGAATCATTATATGGTTGGAAAGAACTGCTTTCAAAAACCCAAAGGCCAATCCTTGTCTATTTGGTTCTTCTAGATCAGGTTGTATTCTAATTAATAGATAACTTATCGCAGTTTCCTTTAATTGGATCACAGGTTTATGTCTTATCACAATGGCAAGAAATCTTAAACAAGTTTGACATAATTCTGAATTGGTTGAAGGACAATCCTTGATGATATTTAATGATCTTCTAGAACAAGTTTTAAATATATTATCAACTTCTTCAGGAAATGAAAGCTTAACCACCAAATTCAAAACTTTCAAACATGATATAGTAACTCCTTCATTATCAGATTGAAGTCCTGAATCCAACAAGGGAATGAATCCTTCTAGATTTGATACTGTTAATAAGGCATCATGACGAGAGATTGCAGTTCTTAACAAATCAAAAGAAAACTTTTGTAATGTAGTTATATATGAAGTGTACTCAACATGTGTCTTCTCTGGTCTGGCACTTAATTTAACAAGGAAATGATTCTCTTTATTACCATTCTTCTGATGATTAGCCTTGTTCTTATTGCCTTTCTCGGACTTACCATTCCTTTGCAATAGCTGTATGGATTGTTGATGTAATTCGAAACACAACACAAGCATAGCTTGATTCGAAGACTCTTGATTATGATTCAACCCTAAAGCATATCTTCTTAACAATTCATCCAACTTATTCTGCACCTTCAATGAAACATTCTCTTGTAAGAGCATTTTAATAGGAGATACTAATAAGTGGAAACTCTTCAATGAGATGTTTGAAGACAACAATTCTCCAGTATCAAAACTTTTATTGAATTTAACTTCCTTCATTTTACTGGTATAACCCTCAGCATCCTTTTCTTGACCTGCTGCTCCAAATATATCTTCCATAATAACATTGACTAAAAGTTGACAACTTTCATCGAGATCTCCCAGTTCAAGTGTATCTTTCATGGTGACAATTAACGAATGAATGGTAAAACTCAATACATGAATCTGAGAACCTCTTGATAATGAACTTTTCAATTCTTGTAAAATGAACTTGAAGTACTTGGGTCCTAAAGTTGTTGAAATTCTAGCCAAACTCTTTCTAACCGAATCTCTTAACTCTTCTGATCTTGATCTGATAACCTGACAGGTACTGGTTAAGATTCCTGGTAATTGAGACTCAATCATACCTTCAGGGATACAGCTAACCAAATTAGTTAACGCTTCAGATAACCTAATTCTGTATACTATAGTTTCATCATTTCTCACGTTAAGTATCTTAGAGATTGGTGGGCACAACTCCTTGACAATATAATTAGTCAATTCCTCATCATTGGACGGTAAGTTCTTCAGTTCAAGGGAGACATGAGATTGTTGCGGGCCATCATCTTCATGAGCAATATCTGCATCAGATTCAGGATCGACTGCTTCAACACTATCATTTTCAACTTTACCAGGCTTCATCAACGACTTGGAAAGGGCAACAACTAAAGAGATATTATCACGAAGTTCTTGAGGTTTGCTCTTCTTCATATTTGAGATATATCTTCTAAAGAGAGCTCTATATTGATTCCAGGTAATACTTCTTGCCAATTGACTAATAGTTTCAACAGTTTCATTGGCAATGTTTTTCAATTTCTCATCATCAGAGAGCGCATAGTGCTCTATTATCGGTAAGATGTAATGAGATATACTATTCTCGGATAATTCAGTACGATATTCCCTCAATCTCATAATGGCTCTTTGACGACGATGTAATTGAATATGATTGACATTCTGAAAGAAATTTGCTTCTTCGTCGTTATGGAACAACAATACTTTCATATCACTCAATTCGTCAAAGTATTTCAGATATTGTACAGCATGAGCCAAAACACTAATATATTCAGTTTGAATCACTTCATTTGCCTTTCTTAGTCCCGTACGAACATTAGGTAATATGGTGTCTTTCAACATATGAATATGATTTTTGGCCAATTCAAACGATTCCTTCTCGGAATAGGAGTCAACGAATCTGTTCAATGTGAAAGTGGCATTGGTTCTAATGGCCAATTCTGTATCGTCGTTAATGAAGAATAACGCACAGTTTATGATTGGAGACCATTGCGTAGTTGTTAAAGTTGAATACATAACATCATTGATCTTCCTGAAACTATTCAATCTCTTTTCAAAATCTGGTTCAGAGATTCTCTTAGTTGAAAATGCATTCAACCCTTGTAATAATTCAGCAACAACTTCAAGTTCAGGAACCCTTTTACCAAAACTAACGAAAACTGTGACTAAAGTCTGTCTAATATTTCTATCGCTGTAAATTCTGAAAGCTTTGGAACAACTTTGATATAATTCATAGATATCTTCAAACGAACATTCATAATCATCAATTAACGATGCCAACGATCTTAAAATATTCACTTTGCTACGAGAGTTGACTTGGGTGTAAGGCTTCTCCAATGCCTTTGTCAATGACTTGATTAAGGATTTCCTGGTACCGTTGTCGTCAATGTATTCCTGTTCCAACAACAACAAGAGAATATCAACACATTTGGTGTTGACTTCAATAGAACTAGAGCGATCTAAAATAGCTGGCAATGTTGATAATAGAACGTCAACAATTCTTGCTAGAATGGAATAGAATCGATCATCATCATCATCATCTTCAACTAATTTGGTGCTCAACGCAGTGAACGTGAACTCGAGCACAACTTGAGTCACAGATTCTTTGGCATTCTTGTCTTCAAGCAATGACAAGATCGAGTCCACAGGTGCCAAATCATCAACGTATAAGAATTTGTAAAGATTAGCAGAATTGATCCAACCAAGAATGATTTTCATTAAGGAAGATGGCAGTTGCAAATTTTCTTGAGCAAATTTGGGAAGTCTTGGTTGTACAATGCTTTTGTATATAGTACCAATGTATTGGTCCCAATTGAAAGTTGGTCCAAGTAAAACGAAAAGTTCATTCAAAGATTTCATACCAACTTGTCTCACATTTCTGGCCGATTTTTCAAGGTTTGGATTCTTCTCTTGCTCATTAGCTTCCCTTTCAATATGATCCTGAGATACAATCAAAGAATAGATCAAAGGTTGAATAGTTGCTTCAAGTACTTGAGGATAATTTGACCCCAAGATCCCATAAATATCACTCAACAACTTAACAAACCCATTCATTCTCTTGATTATGTTAACATTCTTGCTAAGGTCGACGTGGTTCAGAGTACCAACATCATTCTTTCCACCAACTGTGCTACCGTTGGCACTCTCAAAGAAATTATGGTACCCAATTCTTTCGGACCCAAGCTTTACAAATTCTATAATGTTCTCTTCTGACAAATTAGGTAACACTGTGACAACAGCAAACTTTCTACCACTTTGACTGTTACTCTTTGGAGAACTTTGAGCTCTACCAAATAAGATCCTCAACACCAAAGGCATCAAAACCACCAAATCCTGATCTTCTATTTTAGATTCAGTATCTTTAGTAATGAATTTGGAGATTTCATCTCGAAAGATGGTGTTGTCTAACAAGTTATGTAAGTTATCTCGGTACTTATTAATTGTACCAATTTTCCAATTTAAGATAACATTTAATGCCATCTTCTGAACAACAATTTGCTTATTGCAAAGTAATTTTAACATATGTTGGTACAATTCTTTTGAACGATAAACTTTCTTTAAATTTTTGAATTTGGTAAACAATTCAACAAGTGAGTTCCTATCTTTCAAGGTCCAGAATGCTGTTTCTTTGGTTGAGTTCTCCTTAGATGACTTTATAGATTTCGATGTAGCGTCAAGGTATTCTTCGTGTTCCATTTCTTCGTCTTCCATATCGTTGTCTTCCATATCGACGTCTTCCGTTTCCTCATCTTCCATTTCCTCGTTGCTCTTCGTTGCAACATCACCATTCGGTTGTTTCGCTTCAACAACTTCTTCGCGTTCCTCTAAATCATCTTCTTCAATATCCAGCTTATGCAATACTAAAGGAACCAAGATCTCGCTATGAGCTTCAGCTATCAGTGGGACTGAGCTAAGCGCCTGAAGGACCTGTGATCTCATCATTTCGCTATAAACAAGTTCTCCTCTGATAGCTTCGGCATGGGCTAGAATAGACCCTGAAATGTTGGAATACTTCTGAAGAAAGGTTCTGTCTATGTAATTGAAACTCCTAGAGAGTCTTTTGTCATGCGGTAACCATTCCATAAGAGAAGAATTGAGATCCAGTTCCAGTTCTGAATCTTCAAAAGCACTGACATCCAAGCAATCTTCGTAGTAGTTCTTGTCTTGAGCAGAGTAGTTCAAATGAATAAAATACGAACTCATGTTCCAGATCTCTGTCGAACAAGTGCTAGAAATCAAGGGCAACGTTTCAAAGACTGCCAACCATACAGGCTGGAATTTATTGGTCAACAACCCAAACATGAATCTTGTGATTATCAACACTTCCAATTCACAAGGTTTGGCAACATTCTTAAAGTCAGTGGATAGGTTTCTGATTCTCAGAGACAAATCTCTTCCCGTATTAAGAGATAATGGAATTTCTTCAATAATACGAATCTGGGGAACTATATCAGGAGCCTCTAATTTCAATACTTGATACACTTTGATGATCAATTTGATAGAATTATACCTCGTTTTATGATTCGAAGAGCTCAAATTAGATGATAATTCAGTTAGAAACTCGTTCAACTCTTTGTTTAAATAGTTGATTAGATCTTCGTCAGTCCCGAAGTTAGTAATCAAAGTTTCAATTGCAGATACAAACACTGGCGATTGCTTAAATTGCCTGAATGAGTTGAAGATCAATTCATAATCGACGGGAAATTGATTCTTAGCTAACAAGCTAACTATTAAACCAGCAATGTCTTCGTTGAACTTACTTTGGAAGTGGAACTGCTCGTTTGATATCTGTCTGTAAATGTTCATAAGAAACTCATTAGGGTCGTCTTCTTGCTTCGAAGATGAAGCTATTTGGGCAGCGTTCTGCAGCTTCTTGATAACCTCATCGTACGACTCCTTACTGTACTCTAGTATAACCAATCTCCAGTAAATCTCTGCCAAATCGTTGGAGTTCAGAATCAGCTTGAAGTTAAGTTTCAAATGCTTCTGGATTCGATCTTGAATAGACGATGGAATCACCAAATCATTTGTAAACCTGGTATCTCTCGATATGAACAACGAGAGACGCTTAAGATCATGTTCATTGACAACTTTATGATTTATATAATCTTGTAGGTAATTCAAGATGCTGAAACCATTCATCCTGGCATTGCACAATTCCATACTAATCTCAACAAAATTCAAAAAAGACCGACCTTGATTGAAAGACGAAAGCATGTCGAAATATTTCAAATGATATTTGCTGAGTTCTTGAATATTACAATTACGATAAGTGATTGCAAAGAGATAGATGGTCGAATTCAGCAACGTGAGAAGACTTATGTCGTTGGGTGTATGGGTTTCAGGCTCAGCTCCTGCTTCAATGTCTTTCCCTGTAACTTCAATGAGTCTTTCCAAGTAAGACTCTAATGCATTTAGTATTGGAATCCAAGATGTGATCTTTCTACCAGATTCTCCAAATACAAGGGTGGTGAAGATTTGTGATGCTGACAATAATGTCATGTTGTCAACTGGACGATCCTGAGCTTCGTTAGGACCAGAAATTAGCTGGACCAAATGATCAATGATCAATTTATAGAACTTCTCACATGATTCAGTAGACCCATGGTTCAATATGGTAAGGATTATATCCGATAGGATGGATATCTGTCTAGAGCAATTGTCATTATTCAAAGCATTGCTTAAGAGTTTGGCAAATATGATTTGAGATTTGGAATGGAAAGTAGAGTTAACATTCTTCATCCCTTCGCTATAAATTACTACCAAAGACTGACAGTAAGCTTCATTTTCTTTTATCAGATCCTGTTCCTTATTGAACGACACTTTAATGATCGAATCTAACGCTTCATCTTTCAGTTTTCTCACTAAAAATGATAAAGCTTCGGAACAATACCTTGAGATATATTTCTTGGTGGTTAATTTGAGTAATGGTAAGAGCACTTGGAAAGTTGGCACCAAATCTTCAACTAAATATTTACTCAAATATTTGAAAGTGAATGCCAAACAATTGAAACACCATTCTAAAGTGTTGGAAGTGTTTTTATTATTTTGAGAATCATTAGGATTTATGGTCATTGCTACATCAATGATCAAATTGAGAGTTCTTATGTAGTAAAGATCCAAAAAATCGGATCCAAGATCATGAATAAATTGTGCTAGAAGTTCAAATAATGGTTGAATCGAATGGATATCATTCACTTTAATATGTTCATAAAGAGCTTCAAATATATATTGTTGATGATGTATCAATTGTGGCAAAGTTTGGCATTTCGCTTCAACTTTGTCTAAGAATTCAGAGAAATTCCCACTAATATTGATCTCTTTCCAATGCTCCAATGTGGTAAGAAAGAAAGAAATTTCAACATCATCATGGGCTCTCTTATTGAGGTTAAGATTTGGATCTATCTTGATGGAGTCTACTCTCTCTCGAAAGGAAGAAAATGCATGTCTACGAGAAGACTGCGTGGTCTTCTTTCTACCTGGTGCAACACCCATGTTTATTGATGCTAGTGTTAGATATGTATGACTGTAGACTTCTTAGAGTTAAGATGAGTTGAAGCATCTCATCTTGAAAATTGCAGCACGAACAGGAATTTTAGTGATGGGACTGTGTGCAGGTTTGGATTAAATTTTTAGTTCTAGTGAGAAAATCGGTGGAGAGGTCTCGGTAGAAGAGAACTTATTGCAGACAGAGACTTTGGAGATGAGTAACATGGAGACAGTTATGAAAGTTGAGGATGGATCTCCGATTCTGGACAAAAGTAAGAGTACAGTATATTACCACCAGTAAAACATAGTCATTAGACCAATTTGGCGAGATTTTTACCAACAGAAACAGTTTCTATAGTAGGAGGATGAAGATTGAAAGATCCTGGAATAGCTTGTCTTCTGTAACGATGTAGTTGTCATGTGTGCTACAATTAGCGAACACTTGGACTAATTTGCTTCTACATCTTCCCCTACAAAGTGCGAACGGTAGGGACCCCATAAGCCCATAAACTCTCAATTCACTCAATTCCATCGCGCCTTCAAAAGCCAGTCCTCCGCTACATGGATCGAACCTCAAATGGAGTCTCTACCAATTTAATAATACATAGTATCATTATCTTTCGCCAATACCAACAATCTTATACCTTGTATTTTCACCTCCCCTTCCCCTTATCCTTTCCCTTATCCTTTCCCTTGCGCTTATCCGTATCCTTTTCTCTTTATCTCTACCACCACCTCAACCTCTGACCTACCTTAACCATACACCTATGTTAACAACCTGCATACAATCATGTCTATTATAGTTTCTTGAGTTCTCTCATCAGTTCCACATACAATTTACTGGAGCTTCTACCCCATTACCACCACATATCAAACGTATCTAGCTTTCAATTTGTACCGCAGGGTATTAATTACGACATTGACACAATACACACAATCTGTATTGATACTATCTGCAAGAGTATATGGACTGTTACTTCCTCCACATAGAGTGTATCTCTTTCACTTCACCTCCACTCCCAAGTTCTAAGCCCTTGTAATCAATCCTCATTGACTTTTATCTACCAAACATCATGGAAACTACTCCCTTAATCAAACAAAATCCGGCTAAAATACCTCCCCAACTTCCCGCTGGCACAAATCCTCCCACTTACACTGCTAACTTGCACGCCGGAAAGTCGAATGCAAAAGTGATACCGCAGTCATCTAAAATCGGTCTTCAAAGAACAAGTCGTACGTCACAGAGGCTCAAACTTCTTCCAGAAGATCCAAATTTGGAAGTGGTGGAAGTTGAAGAACATGATAATGAAGTTTATTCGCAAGTTGCTAGAATAAAAGATGCACCAGCTAGGAAAGATGCCGAAACTTTGGGGAAGATGCATAGAGATATGTTACCAAGAGTCACTGCTTATTGCACTTGTGGATCTTATAGAATGAAGGACTTATTAAGATGGCTCAAAGACCGTAAGAGAATACATAACACCAGTCCCAAGTTATTTGACGAATGCATATACACACCTTTCACCTATAAAGATTGGAGAACAGGTCATGATTCTCTCACTGGTGGCAATATTGGCAATACTACAACCATTACCAATAACATTGGTAATCTATCTGGAACTAGTGGCTTTTCCTCTTTGTCCTTCTCCACCACCACCACCACCACCACCACCACCACCACCACCTCCAACATCAATAGCAATGGCGCGGGTGACATTCAACATAAATTCATTAGATTGGCAGATGATGGAGGAGAAATTGACATTGGCAAGAAAAACGATTTATTCATATTTGATTATGGAGTGATAATTATGTGGGGTTACAGTTTGAAAGAGGAGCAATCATTTCTTGAAGATTTGGACAAGTTCGAAGTTGAAAAATTGTCTCTGGAAGATGTTCAAGTTGAAGAATTCAATTATTATATTACCAAATCTTATCAACCAAGGATTTATAATGACTTTATAACACTTAGAGATGATTCCAACTATATGTTAAAGCTATCGATATCTCATGCTTTGGCCCAATCAGTGAAGATTTCTCTATTTGAAGAATTGGTGGATAATACCATCGAAGATACACAAGACATCCCCCAACAAATTGCACAAACTGGTAAAGTTGAAATGAATCGAATCGAAATCATGAAATCAATCGGAGAATTATTCATCTTAAGAATAAATATCAATTTACATGGATCAGTATTGGATTCTCCTGAATTGATGTGGGCTGAACCTCATTTGGAACCAATTTATCAAGCAACAAGAGGATATTTAGAGATCAATCAGAGAGTAGAATTGCTTAATCAGAGATTGGAAGTCATATCTGATCTTTTGCAAATGTTAAAAGAACAATTGGGCCATTCACACGAAGAGAATTTAGAATTCATAGTGGTGGTGCTCGTTGCAGTCGAAGTATTGGTGAGTATAATCAACGTAGTCATTGATGTTTGGACCTACTGAATGGGAATTCTGCAGTTGGTTCTGCTGAATCCCAGGATTACGAATTGGTGAACACAAAAAAGAAGAACATTAGCTACTCACTTCACCGCCGGAGAGTTACAGTCTCAATTCTACCGTCCACCACAAGATTTGCGATTTCTTTGACGAAATGTTCGACACAAGTCGGCCAGATCGAGAGCCAATGCACCGACTTGATCAAATTATTCAGCTCTGACGAGAAAAATCAAGACAAGTTGGTCTACCCCACCCTCCCTCGGCAACGTTCAGGGGACACCGCTCCGCTGGGGCCATTTCATTTCCCTGAGGGAATCCCCTAGCACGAGCGAAGCGAGCCAGACTCCACGTGGTGGCTCTCCGCGAGTAGCGGCCAGCGGAGCGTCAAAGATTTCGTATGTGTCGCCGGGGGAGCTCTACCGCTCCGCTAGGGCCATTTCATGGAGACTCCTGCGGAGGGCTGTTCCCTGCGGGAATCCCCTAGCTCGAGCAAAGCGAGCTAGACTTCACGTAGTGGCTCTCCGCGAGTAGCGGCCAGCGGAGCGTCAAAGATTTTCTCTGTGTCTACGGTTGTCCACTACCGCTCCGCTACGGCCATTTCATGGAGACTCCTGGGGAGAGCTGTTCCCTACGGGAACAAAGAAAATATTATTCTTTGAGAGACTTCTGTGCATGAAATGTCTCTAAAGATTCCTCTTTAGAATGCTCAGTAATCGATAATCAGATGTCATAACCGTACCCATTTGTAGCAAAAAAGTCTGACAATTTGACAATTTCATAGGCTAGAGAGCAAACAAAAAACCAGCCCTGACCAGAATGTGAGCAACAAGAAATGAGCGAGAGTCGTCGTTGGCGGACGTGCAGTCTCCCGCATCATCAAATGCGTATTGCATGAGGAACAGATATTAAAAATTTAGGACATCGATTGATTTAAATTCCCGGGATACAATAGCATTGCAAGCAATCTTTAGGTGATATATTTCATTGTCGATGTGTTGATTCATTATAGAAACTGAACCAGATCAATATCTGACGAGAGAATTATAAAAAAAAACATAATTCATTTCTCTTTGAGTCATTTTCAGGTTGGAAATCAGACTGCAAGTTAACCCTATCCTTCAGCAATAAGTGTAGCCAGCCAAGGAAATATTGCTATGAGCCGCTCGAATAAATGCAGTTAACCTTATCAGGTATCATTATTTTCACTTCAATTAGCGATGAAAGTTAATATTAATAGGTTTGGAACACACATGTCTGGATGTTGACTCAATAGTGAATCACAGTCCGACACAGTCGAGCCATTGATTTCATTTGCTCCCACCAGATGATGTAAGGGAAAAATAATTAATGAAAAATAATCGAAGAAAAAATAAAAATGAATGTGGAATACCACTCTGGGTACCAGAGGCTGTGGAAAAATAAACGCTAAACTCCGGTAAATTAGGCAACTTCCCGCTACGACCAGTCCCGGTACATATCGAGACTTGGTCTGCAACTTCACGATGAGTCGCTGCGATGTTCGATAACACTGGAGCTGCAAGAGCCAGAGTAATCCCTGGAACTACCCTTGGTATATATCCATGACTAGAGAAGAAATTGAATTCTTCTCCTCCACGTCCAAAGATATATGGGTCTCCTTGTTTCAATCTCACTACTTTCTCTCCCTTTTTCAAGGACTCAAGTCCAAGACTGAGTAGCTCTTCTTGGGCCCTTTCTGCATTTCCAGGGAACTTCCTGGCAATAAATAACTTTGTTCTTTGTTTCGGGGTGATATCAAGCACTTGCTGGGGTACGAGCTTATCCGCTAAGATAAGATCTGCATTGAATATCTCTTGGATTGCTCCTAAGGTCAACAACGATACGGATCCAGGACCAGAGCCAATTAGAGATATACTGCCCTTCGTCGTGTTGTTGTTCAGAGAGGATGTATCCCGTTGTTG